>JARHVA010004199.1:1155000-1170000 GCA_037957365.1 Torreya grandis
CCTTCTCCCTTTGCCTTTCCCTGCTTTCTGCACTTAGATCATTCCCTGATGATTCACCTGTGCTTCTCCTACGTATTTCTTCATTCAAGATCACACTCACAACATCATCAACTTTTAAGATTTTAGAAGCAGATGCATAATTACTTACTGCCATGACCATACCGTCCCAACTTTTAGGCAAGGAACATAAAATCAAGAGAGCCTTTACCTCATCATCGAAAACAATATTGACTGAAGCCAATTAGTTCACCAAACCATGGAAATCACTGAGATGAGTATGTACCGATCCACCTTCCTGCATTTGCAAAGTAAATAGCTGCTTCATAAGATATACCTTATTAGAAGCTGAGGGCTTTTCATATAAATTTTCCAAGGACTTTATCAACTCTTCCGTTGTCTTGCACTGTGATAAGCTGTAAATCATAGATGATGCAAGGCTCAACCTTATGGAACCGAGAAACTTTCGATCAAGAACGTTCCATTCTTCATCCTTCATATCTGTGGGCTTGCATGCAACCCCACCCAACGGTAAGTACAAATCCTTCTAATACAAATAGTCCTCAATCTGCATCCTCCAATGTTGATAATACTTGTCGTTAAACTTCTCCATTCGTAGTCTACTTTCTTCTGCCATTGCTGAACTCCCACTCAATCAGAAAACCCTGTGAATGACCTGTAATCAAAAAACAATACCTTGCTTCCTGCAAACCATAGCTCTGATACCACTTGTCAGGGGATCTATAGCTCTACCAATTAGAGCACAATTGATTACTTTCTTATATGCAATTAAACATGAAATTATACCAGAATGATAAAGTAGCTAAAAACTTGAGACAACAAAGAATTTGAGAGACAATACACACTCTTGTATTAAATACTACTAGAAGAAAATACAATAAGGAAGATGCCACTTCTTCCTCCACCTCAAAGGCTTGCCATACCTCAAGACCTTCTTCTCTCTCTCTCTCTTTGTCAACACAACAACTCTAAATCCTGAGTCGCTATCCCTCCTTGAATGCTTCAGCTGATCTCCTTGACCTTACACCTGTAGATCTCCTTGACCTTGCTAGCTTCAATGCTTTTACTTGCCTTAGAATGAATTACAATACATGCCTTATGGGTCTATAAATAAGATCCCATGCTTACAAAAAATAGAACTCTAGTTACAATAATTAGACACGCAGCTCATTACTATAATTAGTCACTTGACATGCAAACACTCACTTCACTTAACTGACTGTTCGTCAACAGCAGTTCCAAAAATACACAGGCGACCGACGCCGGTCCCTGCTAGTCTGGCGCTACCGACGTCGGCCGATTGTCTGCTGTTGCCGGTCTCCTTCTCCATTGCATCTGACCGACGTCAGTCATACTGCCGACGCCGGTGGCTCTGGTTATTCAGCATCCTTTTCTTGTGTTTGCAAACAGTTGAAGCTTTTAGCTCCACACCTTAACATATATATGTATGTATGTATATGTATGTACATATATATATATATATATATATATATATATATATATATATATATATATATATGTATATATATGTATGTATGTATGTATATGTGTGTGTGTATATATATATATGTATGTATGTATGTATGTATGTATATGTATATATATATGTATGTATGTATATGTATGTATGTATATGTATGTATATATATTTATATGTATATATGTATGTATGTATGTATATGTGTGTGTATATATATATACATATATATATATATATATGTATTTATGTATGTATGTATGTATATACATATACATACATACATACATGTATGTATGTATGTATGTATGTATATACATATACATACATACATATATATATGCATGTATGTATGTATATGTATATACATACATATATACATACATACATACATACATACATATATATATATATATATATATATATATATAACACTATTTGGATCCCATACAGTCACAATTGTAGAACTCTCCTTCAATGGGATATATTGAGAAAAAAGTAACCATAGGTCTAACTATGTTACAAGAATATGATACTCAAATGGAAGTCGTTCGACATAAACTTAAGGACATATTTCATAGGAAGACATTATGTGGACTTGAGTATAAATCTTTTAGAGTTTCATCTTTTGGATAAGGTTTTTCTTCTGCATAAGATTTCCCTAATAATTATAAAGGGTTCTAAGCTTGTTTCTTTGTTTATTGTTTTATTTGATATGCTAGAAAAGTTTAGCCTTGTAGCATTCTCTCTCTCTCTCTCTCTCTCTCTCTCTCTCTCTCTCTCTCTCTCTTTCTCTCTCTCTCTCTCTCTCTCTCTCTCTTCTCTCTCTCTCTCTCTCTCTCTCTCTCTCTCTCTCCTCTCTTCTCTCTCTCTCTCTCTCTCTCTCTCTCTCTCTCTCTCTCTCACACACACACACACACACACAAATATGTGACCTTTAAATATTTATCTTCATCTTAACATGTCTCCTAGGAGATACCTTGAAGGGCCTTGTAATACCTTCAAGACATGTTTTAGAGGCATGTTTTGGTTCGTTTTATGTCCTAAGATACCTTGAAGGACCTTGTAGTACCTTAAATATATTTTTAAAAAATACCTTGAATGTATTGAAAGTCCATTCAAAGTATCTTAGGACATAAAAAAACCAAAACATGCCTCTAAAACATGTCTTGAAGGTATTACAAAGCCCTTCAAGGTATCTCCTAAGAGACACCTTAAGATACCTTGAAAGGACTTGAAATACCTTCAATTTATCTCCTATGACCCTGAAGCTATCTCCTAGGAGATACCTTGAAGGTACTACAAGGTCCTTGAAGGTATCTTAGGACATACATTGAACCAAAACATGCCTCTAAAACATGTTTTGAAGGTATTATAAGGCCATTCACAGTTTATCCTACTAGACACCTTAAGATACCTTGAAGGTACTAAAAGGCCCTTCAATGTGTCTTAGGACATACATTAAACCAAAACATGCCTCTAAAACATGTCTTGAAGGTATCACAAGTCCATTCAAAGTATCTTAAGGTGTCTCCTAGGAAACACCTTCAAGGGCCTTGTATTACCTTCAAGGTATATCCTAGGAAATACATTTAAGGTACTATAAGGCCCTTCAATGTATCATCTAAAATGTACCTCTCATGCCATATTTCAAGACATACATTGACCCATAAATTTATACCCATGAAATAATAAATAATAATACCTTCACGGTATCTCCAAATAGATATATCTTCCCTAAAATTACACATTTTAAAAACCACCATCTTAAATCAAATTCAAATGGTTTAAAATCTAACGTATTATATTCAATTTAAAATAAATAAATAAAGAGATATACCAAAGTAACATGCAATTGATACCATAAAGGTATCATTAAATATATATCTTATAATTAAAAGGCATCTCCATAAAATATCTCTCAATGTTTCACTAGAGAGATACCTCTCATGTGAACTCTCAAAAGATAATTTGGTCCTCAAAACTATCACCATAAACATGTAAAAAGTAATACCCTCGAGCTATATCCTATAAGTATCTTGAATCTTAATTGAATGCTTTTCAAAACATATCCCTTATATCAATTGGACATGATTTCAAACACTGCATTTTAAATCCAAATTTTATAAAATGGCAGAATTCTACAAAGTATCTTCCAAGATATACCTTGAAAGTAATCACCTATGAGAACCTTCTCAAGATATGACCCAAGTCTCTCAAAAGAAACCTCTTAAATTGAAATATAAGTCACCTAAGAAATACCTAGGAAGGTATTTTTTAAATTATACTTTGACCATCAAATTAATCACTATAAAAAATTAAAAAAGTACTACATTTAAGGTAGATCCAACACATTAATAGTTGCATATAAATCATATGATTTCCAAACCCACCCCTCATATAAATTTGACATAACTTCAAATGCAACATATTTTAGTTAATTTTAATAAAATAAGATACCTCTCAAGGTGACTATCAAGATATATTTTGGCCCTTATATCCGACACCATCAACACATAAATATTAATACTTTCAAGGTATATACTAGATGATATCTCTTGCATCAAAATGATATGTTTCAAAAACCTAGACCTTATACCATATTGACATAATTTAAAATCTACTATATAGTATCCAAAATTTTGAAAATGTAAGATAAATCTCATATACCTTGGCACTCAAATTCAACACCATCAAGAAAATAGTAATTAATACCTTTAAGGTACTTCCTAAGTGATACATCTGGCTTAAAAATTATATGTTTTAAAAACCTGCCCCTTAAATCAAATTGTCATGATTTCAAAACTAATATATACTATAAAAATTTTATAAAATGTGATCTCAAGGAATCTCTCGAGAGATAGCCTAGCATCCAAATCTATGATAATCACCAAGTAAATACGAGTTTTAGGGTATCTCCTTTATAATAAGTCTTACATTTAAATTAATTGTTTTTAACACCCACAACTTATACTATAAGGCAATTAATTAAATTAAAATTTAAACATTTCTCATTAGATTATATGTCTTGAAGGTGTCTTTAGGGCCATAGTACTTACATAAAAAATCATATGATTTCAAATCCAAAAACTTCTATCAATATTTTATTAAGTAAAATAGATATTTCAAGATATTGACCTAGATATATGAGAAGTATTTATTATTAGAAACCTATCAAGGTTCTCTCAAGATACACCTTGGATACCAAATTTATTAACATCAATAATTAAACATTATGTTTGCCTTAAAAAAATATGTGTATATGTTATTTGCACTTATGAAACTTATGCTATGATGGTCTAATATTTTTTAATTTTTGACATTATTTAAACATCTTTCTATAAAATTTAGTATGTCATGCCATTCAAGATAAACTTAGTGTTAAGTGCAGAGTTAAACTTCAATTAATTCCATAAAATTAAAAAACTTTAACAATGTTATTGTAATTTACTTTAAAATTTATTAAGGCATAAATCTGATGCCAAACTAACAATGCAAGACAATTCAAATTACATTAAACCAGTTTTGAAGTAGTGATTTAGCAAGAATAGTACCTTTTTGGCACATTTAATGCAAAAAAATTCCCATCCTTAAGCTTCTCACTATACAATCTCCCTAAAACCTTCTTATCTAGTCTTTATTATTAGAACTGAATTACTCTGAAGCCCTACTAAGTTTAACAGTAGGAGTAAAGATCATTATCACACATGTCTTAACTACATTGATGGTTTTAAAATTAATATTGAATTCAAGTAATGCCATTAAATATGGATTCAATTAGGTTTTTAGATGTTGAGGTTGAGCTTAGTACAACCAAATTGGTTATGCCAATTCATGTAATCAAATTCAATGATTCAAGCAAATGTAAGTAACAATTTATTCTCCTAAAGTCAGAGAGTGACAAATAAAGGGTAAATCAAAAACCAAAAATCACCAATAATCAATCAGGTCTTAGTCAAGATGTTAAATAAGAGAAAGCTTTGTCTCTATTAAGACTAGAACTTGGAGACCAAACAAACCTATGATATAAATTAATTTTAAGCACAATTAAATCCCATCCTTTCAAACAACACTTTTTACGTGTAAAATATTGCCACACTTAATAAATTTATTCAAAAAAATACCAAAGATTCTACCTTTAAGTTTGGTAAGCTTGAAGCCTACTCATTAAGTTTGGTAACCTCGAAACCCAATCCATTCATCATGACCCTTCTTGGTGTGAGTGATAATACTCATTTTGTAAATGGAATAATATGTTGTAATAAAAATTTTATAGAAACAAGAATGCTTCTTATAAAATAACCCAATTTGTGGGTTGGGATGGAAATTTGTTTAGAAGAAGAGCTGATAGAGTAGGGGTCTTCCCACATCAAGATCATAATTATGAGCTTTCTTTAACTACATGTTCTTTTCATATTTCATAGAATATATGAATTGGATGTTTGGATCCTATTTTTTTCATTCACATGTTCTTTTCATATTTCATAGAATATATGAATTGAATGTTAGGATCCTATTTTTTTCATTCACATTATTTTGAGTTATTTTAAAAATAAAACTACTAAAATAGATATAGGAAAATAATATGATGATGATCCTAATCAATAACAATTTCATACCCTCCATCCTACATTGGGATAAACTGTTGTCTGTCATGTGAATCATATTATTAAAAGTTTAATTTATGGAAAGAATAGCATAATCATACTTCAACATTTATGAGAGATATTGATCATGGATTAGGATTATAATTATAGGATGTAATGCATCTAAACCAAAGTCATGTTAAGGCACTACAAATTCACAATTCATAATGTGAATTTTTAACACAATTTTAGGATAATTACAAGGTTCAAGCTCAAATGGTTTATTCAATTAGTGAAATCAAAAATAAAATCCAAATTTTCCAAAGTATAGATATCTTTTGGCAGTCATTGGATCTCATGCTTAAGGGGAGACTTGACACCTCTTCAAATCAAGCATCATAATCTGCTATTATCATTAAATGCCAATTAAAAAATTATATTCTTGTGATCTTGTAGGAAGATTGATTAGTTCTACCTTATTATTGGAAACAACATCCATGTCCATAGTTTGTCATTGGTTTACTTGCTCCATTCTGAATTTCATGTTTATGACATATGTTTGAACTTCTGTAAAATAAACTTCACTTATTGCAACCTTTCTATAATATATTAAAATACTTGGATCTAAACTAAGACGTATCCCATTCAAATAACATTGGACACTTCTTTAAAAATTTCAACTTATGCATTCTTTTATTGATTAAAATTATGTCAGTTCAAACTTGGTGTTGAGATTAATGAATGCCATTTAATATAACATTGGATCACATGTACTAATTTTAAGATGGAATTATGATCATTCAGTCTAAAAAAACTTTTTATAACTTGTTAATGGTTATTACTTGAATGTATTCTTCTTTGGTTGGCAATGAAAGTTTGATGATTGACATTGGTACCATTATCTAAAATTTGAGAAGTTGAAGTTTAATCCATTCTTAAAACTATTCATATGAATCAAGAATAAGTTTTCAACAAGCTCATTTGATTGAAGTATATATAAGACTATGATATGTATTGATCTATGCTAACTTAGTTTGATGAAATGTTGAATTTACTTGAGTTTTGATTTTTGCTTAGTAAAAATGCTAAGTTGAAGGTCATCACAATATTTTATACCTCGATCTTTGTAACATTTTATAAACCTTTCTTATGACATAATAAAAATTTACTTATGTTGTGCATAACCAAATTACTATTTGTGAATTAGTATGCTTGTCTTTTAGATAACTCTAAAAATAATATTTTGTATTGAATGAACCTTACAAGAATGTGGAAATACTTATACCCTATTATAATATTCATAGATATTATTCCCTATGAATTGTAACTACAAATTGAGCATGCATTAAGATGTAATTGACACTTATAATATTTGGTTAAAAAATATATAGTTGGTTTCATTATTCTATAAATTATGTACTCATGATATCAAAATTTATGTGATCATGTGCATCTAACTTGTTTTTAGACTCTTTGTTTAGCTCTTTCATAAATTAATAGATAATTTTTTAAGGGGATTACTTATGTTTTAATGCTTAATAAGAACTATAATATTATATAATTTTTTTCATTTGAAGCCTAAAACATGTCATATTGACTTCACATTCTATTTAAGTGTCAAATTATATAACAATATTATTTTGGAAATAAGTGGGTCTATTTTGTTATAAAATCCTCATTTATTAATTTCCTCTTAATTTTTTTATGGTTTCTTATGTATACTTCTATTTTTTCATACTTTTATGTTAGACTATCAAAAAATACAAATTATAAAATATATTTACTATCTCTTCAAAAAAAATATTTGAATTGGTTTGATGAGCCTCCATAAATAGTTTTAGATATTGCATCATGGCACACACAAGAAATATGTTGCTCAAAATAACAATGGAATTACCTCTTATTTTTTACTTTAAATTCTTGTTTTATTCAGATACAAAAATATTATCTAAAGCCTCTAAAATTGATATAAGCTAGAAAGATTAAAGTAAATTCTATTACATTTTAAATATAATGAAGTTGTAGACATCTCATCAACAATGATGATTTGTATTTTTTTCTAAAGAACATTATCAAGAACTTGAATTTTAGGTTACCTAGTGGATATTTATTTAAAATTAATGATTAAACTAACATGTAAAACATTTTTTTTAAAATATTTATATCAAATTAGGTGGTAATCATTAATCAAATTCTTATGTCAATTTTGCAACATTTTTTAAACTATCTCTAAAATTATACAGGCCTAACCTTCACAAGTTCATCTAAGTCATCTACAAGAAATCTCATAGTCTATGTCAAACAAATTATTTATATTATTTAGACATACTAAAACACTTTCACATTGAATGGAACAACCCTATTATTTCTAATTTACAAATCCATCTCATGGAGAAAGTCTTAGCCAAGTTTGAAGCACCTCAAGAGCTAAGAAAAAATTTCCAATTACCAAGTATTGAAAGATAGATTATAGGTTGCATACATTCATTGAGCACTATTGCACACATTCACCTATTGGAGAGAACTTAATGTGGTTTGAATCACCTATTTGGCTTATTTCATTTTTAGACAATGCTCAACCATTTAATTGAAAGTGGTTAGGGTTAGTTCAACCCACATTTATTCCCATTTTGTAGGCATAATTATGTCATTATAAGTGGACCTATGGTTTCAAGTAAAGGAGAAAAAATTATGTGAGTCATTCACACAATCAAACCTTGGGATCATCATAGAGTTCAAAATAAAAATACATTCGCATGTCTATTTCAAAACAAGAGAAAAAATCCATAGAGACATAACTATTAGACTAAGAACATAACATTTTATGGTATTGGCCTAAGGTTAATGATATTGTTTGGGCACACACATATATCTAGATCTTGATCCAAGCGAGCCAAAATTAGGTTTTCCATCCTTCCTATCACCTACATTAAATGTAATTCATAGAGTAGATAAACACTAAATATATTATCCTCTTTATTATTTTATATATTTATCAAGTGAAATTTTCAAATTAGCTTTATTCCTTTACATTTTAGATTTATGCATATATTCTATACAATATGAAATACACACAATTTTAATTTGAAATAGGGTAAAACATATTGGTGAACCTGTATATTCAATGAACATGGATAAACCCTAATTTTTTCTTAAGTTTTACTCCTTATTTGTAAGGTTTTAATTTTCTAAAAATAAATATGATTTTTTAAACCTAATTTCTAATTTTCCTTTGTGCATAAATCACACATTGTTATAATGAATAAACATAGGTTCTATTATTTTACTTAATTTATGATTCTAATCATTAAATTTTGCTTTCATTTGATATGAAAAATACGTGATAACTATTTAATTGCATGGATCAAATATTTTTATATTAATAAGGTTTAAAAAATAATGAACAATCCTTAGCCTTTTTTATCTCATATTATTGCAATCTCCAATCCCAATTCCTTATTGCTACCACTAAGTGCCAAAGGGCATACATGAGTCATTTTATTCCTCCTAATTGATCTCTATGTTATTTTAATTACCATCCTACCCCATTATTTACTCAAGGGTTATGTTGGGTTCTGCAGTCAACTTTGTCACTACTAGAAGAGGTAAGATGCACCATGCACAATAGAATAGAGGTAGTCAACATGTTACTCATCATACCTCTCCACCTCCCAAAAGGCCACACTTTCAAACCAAATGGTATGATATCATTGATTAATTAAAAATTACCCATAATAAGATTTCTATCCTTGAATTACTAAAGATATCAACTATTTACAAGGACATATTATATGAGACATTACATGAGACAAATTTCCCTAATGAAACAAAACTTAAATAATTTTATTCTCTCATGAAAACATTAAAGGATACTAATGAATTTATTTTATTTTTAAATTAAAATTGACCCACAAAACAAATGATAGATAAAAATCTACCATTATTCATTCAAGCTCAGATTAAAACTAAAGTACTCATAGATTTATTGATCGATAATAGATTAGGAATAAAAATCTCTGACATTAATTTCCTACAATAATTAATTTGTAATAAGACCTAATAATTCTTGATGAAGTCAAATTTATTGATGATATTTTTTAACTATTAATTATTTATGATCATTTTAAATAATTTGGACTTATTACAGATACATTAGATAGATGTGATTTATTTGAAATAAATCTAACTTAATCTTGATGCAGTCTAATTTATTTTTGATCATTTTTTAAAATTTAGGTTGCTGATCAGTTTAAATAATTTGGAATTATTAAAAATACATTAGATAAATGTGATTTATTTTTAGTAAATCAAAATTAATCTTGATTTAATTCAATTTAATCTTGATATACTCCAGTTTATTTCTGATAGTTTTCAAAAATTTGGACTGTTGATAAGTCCATATTATCTAAAATAGTCCTTATGAATGTATGAGGCCTATTGAGTGGACTAGGAGAGTAAAAACTAAAATAATGAAAAGAATTAGGGTCTCCTATTTTGCTAACTATAGTAGTTAAAATTGTAGAAGACACCAATAAATCAAGAATTTATGCACTTACACTAGATGATTTGCTATCACCCTAAGTAACACCAAGAATCAAAGATATTGTTGTAGAGGTTTTTACTATTACTTATGAAATATTTTCCTTCGATGCCATTGGAACCTTTATATTAATTCCACTTGTGGAACTTGTATCAAATCTTATAATAACATTACTAGTAATTAGGGTCCCCTTGGGACTTATCTCCCATGTTTGCCCTTGAATAGAAACTAGTGTGGTCTCTAATACATTATCTATATTTTTTCGCAATATGAAGTGAAAATCTTGGAGGTGTATCCAATTATATAAGTTCCTGGATTGAGAATACTTGTGCAGACTCTACCTCTAACTCTATATATTTTCCTTGTTTATTTTCTTCTTCTAATATTAATTCTATTTGAACTGAGTAAGATTTATCTTGTTCTACTATTGATTACTCATACATTTATGTTCTTCCTAACTCACTTTCTTATTGCTCTTATATTAGATCTACTTCTTCCTATTCCTCCTATGATTAATCATAAAGAGGAGCCCCATTATTAAATAAACATTTAGTAGGCCTTTATTCTTCTTGTAAAACTTAGGGAGACACAAGAGGAGTCTTAGACTTCCTTTGATAGGTCACCAGTGGTGGCTTAATATAATAGGAGTTATCCATGAAGTGAGTGGAGTGGAAAATGAATGGGATATAGTGTTGGAAAGTGGATGAAGTTTAGTGGGAATGGAAGTGACTATTGGTGGAGTCATGGAAAGTGTGGATGGTTTTTGAATAAATTGAGTCACTACCATTAGTGGTGTTTTAGTATGAACTAGTGACAAAGGAGTAAAAACAATAGGAACTTTTGAAATGAAAGAGGGTAGACTTACTTGTTGTACTATTGTTAATAGAGGTAGGGATACAAAATAAACTGTTTCTTCTAATCTATGGAATTATAGATTCCTCTATATCAATTATAGGTTGAGGAGGAGAATCACTTGGAGGTGCGGAGATAACTCTAAATATATTGGATCTATATTTTGAGTTTATCTCCCTAGATGCACTTGCATCTTCAATAATTTATGTTCTCATTTATTATTTTGGTTGAAGAGGAAGAACATGAATTGATGTTGAGATCAATTCTTCATTATCCATTCTCCTAACATTTTCTTTTTTAATGTTAGTATCATATTAGGTCCTTTGGTCTACTATCATTAACATGCCAACCATACACATCTTTATGGAAACCTCACTATCATCTTCAACATTTAAAAATATAGAATCATGATTATATGATTGGTGCCCTTAGGATATTTTAACTTAATATGAACATATTTCCTAAGGTTCTTCGTAACCTTATTTTTTGGATCATAATTTTGAAATGGTGCAATTTTCAAGTCATAATGCATTCTAATTTTACCAATAGAGTTGAGATTATCCCATTTGGTATACTATGTGTAGCAAATTCTTATAGGAGTTGGATGTATACTTCCATGTTTATCACCTATAAATTTTGTGTCCACAGTATCATATAGTTGGGAAACAATCTCTTGCTCAGATACTTTGATCGAAATAATATGCGGTAGGTATAAAGGTCGTGCCTTGGTACCTATAATTTTGATTATAGTACAATCAAGAAAATAACAATAATCACCCATTTTTGTAGTGTTTTTCTTAATTTATTTTGATAATCGAATCATGTTTTACCCATACATGTCCCTATAGACCATAGGATAAAACATTTATGTGATTCTCTAAGTTTGATACCTAACATTGTATATGTGAAGAACATCAAATTAACCACAACCCTTATATTTTGGATACTATATAAATTCCCCTAAAGGATCTAAATATGATAGATGTGTTTTAGTATTTATGGCATCTACCACATATGACATCATATATAAGTTGTCATCTAGTAGGTTTGTTGGGTTACTAATCCAATGCATTAAAATGGAGGTAATGATTTATCCAAGGGAAAAAAACTTTGTCCGAACTCAAAATGACATCCAATAATGGGACCCATATCTCATAAACATAATAAATACTCGATAATCCATACAATTGATTTAGTAGATCCATGTAAACTCATATCCCTAGCCTAAAAATGATAATGGGATAAAATAAATTGGGCCTTTGATCATAAAATTGATTGGTTGAATGCCCATTATTATAATTTATCTTTGATTGAGTTTGTAAAATACCATGAATTTATAATAGCTTTTCCATAGATTATATCAAGAATAGGGAGCCTTTAGTATCTATGAATTGTATTTATACTAATGTAGGCCACAAGGGTATTATTAAACTAGAAGTGTAATATTTCCCAAATTTGTTTTGATTTGTAAATAAATCATAAAGCGATTTGATGTAGGGCATTACCTCAAGTTTCAATGTAAAATTAGGTAAATCCACTTCTTTATTAGTCATAATGTCATCATTGTATCATTATTTTCATGTAAATTGTTTTTCCTCCACTCCATATGGATCTGTTGCATCCACTTCTACCCATATGGCTGAATAATACTTAAATTGGTGCTTCAATGATGTTAAATCAAACACTATGTCCTTGAATTCAATCATGCTAGTAATAGAATATGTAGAAGGATGAGGAGTGTAATATGATGAATCCATTACCACTATGCTAGTATTATAATTTCCTTGAAAATCTTGAACTATTTTAGTCTCTAGGGATCTTGAATTTATAGAATGCACAAGATAGGAAGAGGGCAACATATTCAAATCATGCTTTGAAAACTAAATATATCACCTAAATTTGTTTGATTTGAGAATAGAAATAATTAAGTTACCAAATCTTGTCAATTAATTATAAACAATAACTTTTACTTTATTTCCCACCTTATTCATTTTTCATTTGAATTTTAGTTTTTCATTGTCAATTTTTTAGTTATTTTTTATAATCACATGATATATTTTCACTACTTCTAGGTGCCTCACCATATTAACACGACATATGTATTCCTTTTGTGATTTTAAATCTTATTTTAATGTTTTGTAATTAATTTCCCTGGTTAGATGCACATGGCAGCATATCTCTTGTCCTTTGGGCATCAAATCCTATCTTTTATATTTTTTTCTTTGATTGTAGTTTCTTAGGATGATAACACTTGGTAAGATCTCATGGACTAAATTTTTTGGAGTGTGATGCACTTTAATATGCATTGGGAAAACCAAATATTAGTGGGATTATGACATGTGGATCAATCTCACTCCATCAGAGGATCATGAAACTTTGACTATGTACCTTGTTGTGCCATACTATGAGTCCCTAAGATGGTGCCATATGGACCGATGTCACTTGCCTAGGCTCTTACCTCTATAATATGATGTATTAGGTCATGGGTTATTGATAAGGAAAATTTTAGTGGTGAATTTACATTAATTCACAAATAGTCCAATATTATAAATCTGAATTTGATGATTTTTTGGGGTATTGAAGAGCATGTAATCACCTAAATTTTCTAGATGTAAATTACTTTTTAAGGTCGGTTCACCTAAATTTTAAAATAAATTTCATTCATATAAATATTTCTCACTGATACCTCTAGAGTCAATCTGGGTACATTTTCCTCACATGCATCTAGTGTAAACCATCTACATCTCATGTCAACCTTTAGTAACTAATGAGATGACATCACACATGTAGATGGTCATTTGTATATATAGACGGTTGCTTATATATGCCAATGGTCATCTATATATATATATATATATATATATATATATATATATATATATATATATATATATATATATATATATATATAGATGATTATTTTCATATGCTAAAATTACTTTACATATATAGATATTCATCTTCATATGTCATAGGTCATATGCATATGTAGCTGATCATTCGTATATGTTGACGACCATCTATATATGTAGATGACCATCTGCATATGCCAACGGTCATCTACATATACAAATGAATATTTATATTTTAAATTCAAACATATATAACTTAAAATTACATCAAGGTAACTCAAAAGATAAATATTATTACATATTTGTATTCTTCTCCAAAATATATGTAATTTTTAAAAAATAATCATTACAATCTGAGTCTGTATGCAAAAGTAACAGCCTCCGAAAGTTGGCTAGTTGATAGTGCACTTACTGATGGTTCTATACATATGTTAATGGCCATATGCATGTGTCTATGGCTATCTATATATGTCCATTATTGACTACATTTATATATGGTCATCTACATGTCTAGATGTTCATCTGTAAGTGCATTGTCAACTACCCAACTTTTTGAGGTCGTAACATTTGCATATGGACTTGCATTGCAATGATTTTTTTTTGGAATTGCATAAATTTTTAATAAGAATCCAAATATGTAATAATATTTATGTTTAGGTAAGTTTTTAATGCATA
>JARHVA010004199.1:1175000-1287500 GCA_037957365.1 Torreya grandis
TTACAACTACACATGCGACTACGTTAAATTTTTAATTGACACATCAATGTAATATTGGTGCATAATGATACAAGGTGGTGACATCTTTGATTGGCCATTTTATTCTTAAAGGGTGGACAAAGATCACAAGAGTTGATTTGATTATGGCATAGCTCCATGTCTCATGTAAAACTCGAATCAATGATGCAATGATGTTGATGTTGGGACAAGATATTAAGGTCTCAAAGCCTATCTTGTAGCTTCTATTCATCCATGATTCCAATATATTGACACCTAGAGAAATTACATCATGTTTAAGAACCTATGAAAAGACCGTACTCCTACCCTTGGAAGAAAAGGCAATGCCATATAAAGCATGTAAATATTGAAATATTTCAAGGTGAGATGAGTGATGATAGTGAGGGGAAATGACAAGGTATTTATGATGATATTGTACACAAAGGGACCCTTATCAAGCACCAAATTCAGATTCATGAAAACTTTTGGATTTACATGACCATCACTCAATGGAAATGGGTATGTAGCTTGCAAGGTGGAAACATCTTTGAATGGCCTTTTCTTAATGCCAATGGTAGATGAAAATGTCATGAGAGTTGATTTGATTGTGATAGGACTCAAAGTATTATGTGTTACTTGAATACATGATGTAATGTTGTGGATATGGTGACAAGACATTGAGGTTTCAAAGCCTATCTTGAGACTTTTGTTTATCCATGCTACAAATTGCATGGATGGATGTGACATGTCATTAAACATATATTGTATATCTTCCCAAGTTTTATCAAGTCTAACATTTGAAATACTTTAATATCCCCTTTAAATAGGTAATATAGCAAAACAAAAGCTCTAATACCACTGTAATGTCCCTTTCTTAGGGGCTCCTTTTTCCGTCAAAAGCTCTGATACCACTGTAATATCCCCAACCAATAGGGACTATTGAAAGACAAAAGCTTTGAATTGCTTATATGTATTTTTTCAAAATATCTTCAAATAGATAAATAAATCACAGTATAATCTCTTATTTATTCCCTCATATGCTTACAATAGAGGTCCTCTGTCAAGTATACAAAGAATATTGAAAGTACGGCCTTAATAGCCTGAGTATTCCACAAACTTGGAAAGAAATCTGGATCTGGTACATCTCGGCCTGCTGTGTCAAAAACACAGTCGCCGATTTCGGTTATACTGTCATCGTCGGTCAACTGGGTTCATTAATCTACCGACGTCGGTGATATGTCAGCCGATGTCGGTCGTTGTGGATATCTACCTGCCGGTGTTGATCTCTGTGCGAATCTGTACGGATCTGTACAGACTTTGTATGGCCCCCAATAAAACACACCCTATTTGTTGGACCCCTGATCTGAAAGAACTATGGGCTGATACAAAGATCTATATCTGGATAATTATTGAATCGAACCCAAAATAAAGAAATCCCTGTGAACCCTTGTGATAACTTCTATGTGAAGTTATCTCCCAAACCTGTAACCCTCTGTGATAACTTCTGTTTGAAGCTATCTCTCAAATCAGCAATAGATCAGCTAATATTTCACAGCCTCTGAATCACACACACTGAAGAGTGGACGTTTTCCAATGCAAATAGAATCTTAGAACCCTTGGCTCAGTCTTCACAGAAGAATTCTTCAATATCAAAATAAATAATCATTCATGGATAATCAATAATGGCCTCCATGAGAAACCCTTATACCCTCAAAAAGATGTGCTTGCCCTAACTAGGGTTTCTTAAATTAGAATTAGGGTTCCTAATTAAAAATAGACCAAATAATTAATATTTGATTAAATCAATCAAATATTAATATCTCCCTCAATATATGTCCAATCCTCGAACCGACTGAAGCTGGTGAATCAAGGAGTGATTCTACACATGACCATACCAAAATAAGGGCACTCCGCTGCATGTCAAATATCCCTAAATAATAGGAGCTCAGGCCAAATGTGTCTGAAAGAGCCTGAATGAAATCCAACTATAGGAATTCTGCTAATCAAAGCTAAGCCAATCTCCATCATGACCCCCTATCCATCTTCTCAGCCTACGAGGGTCGTATAATAGGCTAATCATCAAATCTGTTGATGTCCACTAAAAAAGGGGACATGACAATCCGCCCCTCCTAAAATTGCTTATCCCCAAGCAATCTTGGAACAACAAACCACTCAATCCACCTAGATCCCAAATGTAGTCATGAACTATATGGATCCCAAATGTAGTCATGAACTATACTGATGACAATCCGTGCAAACACCTGCAATATCCTCAGAAATATAACCCAAAGGAATCCACAATCAAATTGGCAGATGCAACGTAACCAAACTCTGAAAGCACAACTGTCATAGTTAGGAACCCATAAGAAACAAACGCTCGAAGTATCATAACCCAAGTAGAATGGACAACTCAAACTTTGAATTTCATCTACAAAAGATGGTGCCAATCCATCCCATAATTGATCCCTCTGTAAAGGTGGTATGACCAACTGTACCACACTATCATCAGTGTGAGAAGAATCAATCTGGAAACTCAACTCCACTGTTATGCCAAACTCATCAAGACCAGGTAATCCTAAATCTTGAACATGTGTGTCAGCTCCAACAACATATTCCTTAGCAACCACTGCAAGATTGTACTCACCACCAACCATCTCAATAAACAAATGGATTGGGTCTGGCACTGTGAAGATTGCAAATGCTCCAACTCTGCAGTCACCTTAGCCAAATGAAACTATGACTCCTCGAAATCCAACTGCGTATTCTCAAGAATCTTAGAAGTCACCTCAAGCTATTGAGTAAGCTCACTCACCTCATCTTCCTTGACCAATAATGCACCATATGCTATGCTGCCCCACTCCATAAGATAATCTCTGTTGGCTACCAACTGCATATAATCCTATCTCAAAATCTGGATAGCCTCCCATAAAGAGTGGATCTCTATTAAGGACAAATAACTACCTCCCTACTCAATGCTAGTAGGAGAATACCATCCATAAACTGCTAACAACTGACGAGCAGCATCAAAATGCTTGCAAGCAGTACCAATGTCTCGCTCACTAACTCTTAGCTGACTAGACACATGGTGGCACTGGCTAGATTGTCTCCTACAATCCTCCTCTGATGCATGGTCCAAAAGAGTAGACTCAAAATCACTGATCTCTAGAGTACTACCGTCCAAGCTCTGTGAATCAACTCCATAGCTCATATCAACATCGAGAGTATCAAACGTTGTAGCATCACTGACTAACTCCTCTATACTGAAAGAAACTATCGAGGAAACTAAGTCCTCAAAACTGTCCATTGCATCCTCCTGTGTGTCATCTGCAATAATCAGATCTTGGGACTCTTCTACAATCTCTGCCATAGCTGAGAGATCATCAACCCTCAGTGCACTAACATCTGAGCACACCTCCCTACTCTGAGTGCAAGCATCGGACTCATCCTCATCTTCACTATCTCTTATCTCATAATAATCATGGGACATGCTGCTATCTTGTCTAACGGATCTGTAGTGCTCTCTCCTTAGCTTAACAAAGTGATCAAAAGACAACCTCTCCCGAACTCGAAGAGTTAATAAGTCCCACTCCTCATTCGTTGTCATATACTGTGTGGATTTGTCTTCAAATGTAGGGTATGAAAGAACTTCATTTAACCTCTTCAAACTTTGTTCTAGCTTCTCCATATCCTTGTCCCACTATTTCTGAGTATATGAAGTCATCATGATTTACTAACTGATTCAATGTCCAATCTACCCAAACTACCCAACAAGATGGCAGGAATTTGGCTCTGATTTGCCCAATAGGATGGCAGAACCTAGCTTTGATACCACTGTAATATCCCCTTCAAATAGGTAATATAGAAAAATAAAAGCTCTGATACCACTATAATGTCCCTTTCTTAGGGGCTCCTTTTTCCATCAAAAGCTCTGATACCACTGTAATATCCACAACCAATAGGGACTATTGAAAGACAAAAGCTCTGAATTGCTTATCTATATTTCTACAAAATATCTTCAAATAGATATATAAATCACAGTATAATCTCTTATGAATCACTAATTTTATTTCTATGTTCATATGCTTACAATAGAGGTTCTCTGTCAAGTATACAAAGAATATTGAAAGTATAGCCTTAATAGCCTGAGTGTTCCACAAACTGGGAAAAAAGTCTGGATCTGGTACGTCTAGGCCTGCTGTGTCAAAAACACAGTCACCGACGTCGGTTATACTGCCGTCGTCGGTCGACTGGGGTTGTTAATCTGCCGACATCGATGATATGTCAGCTGATGTTGGTCGTTGTGGATCTCTACCTACCAGTGTCAGTCTCTGTGCAAATCTGTACACATCTCTACGGACTTCGTATGGCTGCCAATAAAGCACACCCTATTTGTTGGACCCCTGATCTGAAAGATCTATGGGCTGATACAAAGATCTATATCTAGATAATTATTGAATCAAACCCAAAATAAATAAATACATGTGAACCCTTGTGATAACTTCTGTGTGAAGTTATCTCCAAAACCTGTAAACCTCTGTGATAACTTCTGTATGAAGCTATCTCTCAAATCAGCAATAGATCAGTTGATATTTCATAGCCTCTGAATTGCACACATTGAAGAGTGGACGTTCTCCAATGTAAATAGAATCCTAGAACCCTTGGCTCAGTCTTCACAGATGAATTCTTCAATATCAAAATCAATAATCATTCATGAATAATCAATAATGGCCTCCATGAGAAACCCTTATACCCTCAAAAAGATGTGCTTGCCCTAATTAGGGTTTCTTAAATTAGAATTAGGGTTTCGAATTAAAAATAGACCAAATAATTAATATTTGATTAAATCAATCAAATATTAATATCTCCCTCAATATATGTCCAATCCTCGAACCGACTGAAGCTGGTGAATCAGGGAGTGATTCTGCACATGACCATACCAAAATAAGGGCACTCTGCTACATGTCAAATATCCCTAAATAATAGGAGCTCAAGCCAAATGTGTCTGAAAGAGCCTCAATGAAAGCCAATTATAGGAATTCTACTAATCGAAGCCAAGCCAATCTCCATCATGACCCCCTATCCATCCTCTCAGCCTACGAGGGTCGCATAATAGACTAATCATCAAATCTGCCGATGTCCACTAAAAAAGGGGACATGACAAATACCCTGTCATGGCCTCTTACAATCACTGCCCAGTTCATATTAAAAAATTTCATTAGTTCCATGCTCTATATGGCCTTTCCCTTTTCCACCATTTCACCATTGGTCAAATTCACTGTAAAATGAAATGTCTCCTCCATGCACAATGCATTTCTATGCTATATGAAAGAACACGTAACCTTATTTCCCACTATCACTTCCACTATAAATTTTATATTATTATTGCATACCACATCTTGCAAAAAAAAGCAAGATAGAATTAACGATTATAAGATGCAACTAACAATTTACACTTTTTTCTTTTGCAAAAACTTGCTTTTCAAAAAGTGAAAATTATATCATCCCTTCCAACATAATTTATACCTTTAAGACAAATGTTAGTTTTATTGCATACCTTTCTCAACATAATTTATACCTTTAAGACAAATGTTAGTTTTATTGTGTACCTTTCTCGCATAAATCAACACACTACAAAATTTCCAAAATTTTAATTATCGATCTGTTATTTATAGAATTATTTAATTTTATTACATTGATATATGATTAAGATATATATTCTATAGAAAATACACATAAATAATGAAGAATTTGAAATTTTTGTGAGTGTGCTCTTTAGAATGCAAAAATGAGTGGTCATTTGACTTTTTACATTTGACAGTGTACAAATTAAAACTCATCTTAACATATGTACATTCCATGGAGATTTTAATGTGAGGTGGACAAGGTGGATGATAGTGTTGGAGATTGGAGTTACTTTCTCCACTCCTCATGCATGCAGCAGTTAACAATCAGTTAGAGATCAGTCAGTTATCAAACAGTTAGTTAAACTATTAGAGAAGTAGTTAGACCAACAGTTAGTTCAAGTAGTTTGCATGTAAAGACTAAAATTAGTCTTTGGTTTGTTTTTCTAATTATTGTTTGTTCTCAATTCTATTTAATAGATCCATGGGGTAGTATTATAATTTGAGCAAGATAAGCAAGATCAAGAAGATTTGCAAGAATCAATAAAGTTAATAAAAATCTTGTTCCATAATTGTTGTAGCAATTTGTGTGTTCTATTTTTTATTTCTTATATGTTTTTATTTTCTGACAAATGGTATCAGAGCCAAAAGTGCAGGCAGAGTTGAACAGCTAGCACAAGTGTGGAGAAAGAGCTCAACCAGTGCGTGGGAGAAGATCCAGAAGCTGCTCAGAAAGGAGATCCTGGGAAAGAAAAGCGCAGTCACACAACCACTGCAACCTATCAAAAGAAGAGCCAAGCCGTGAATGGGTTGTGCCTTGTCTCAAGAGAGAAAGGTAAGCTCAGGGTGAAGACAACCCTGACATACAAAAGTGAGAGCTTGAAGTAGCAAGCACTGTAAAGAGACTGTAAGCATGTGAGTGAGCTCAGTTAGAGCCACGTCAAAGGAAGAGAAAACTAGGCTGAACATTGGTAGAAAAACCAACACAAAAGAATTCATGAGGGGATGTGTTAGCCATAATCAAAGTTGTGAAGGGAGAGCACAGGCATTCGATTCCGGTGAAAGAAAGCTCTGGCATAACTGCCAGACAATCTAAGAAGTTTTTGATGACCAGAGAATACAAATCGGTGTTCCAAATGGCTCAGTGATACATGCAAGCATTGGTTAAAAGGTCCTTACAAGTATCAGCTGGGTGACATCATCAGAATTAGGGGTTTCAATGGAGGTAGCCCTGAGTTTGAATATGTGCAATGCAACAACGTCTTGTTGTCGGTGAATACAGACAAGACCAATGAAGGAGAGCTACATAAAGTGATGGAGAAAGCGTCGACATTTGTGAAATAAGAGGCTCGAGTGGAGGTCATGGAGTACACGAGCTGCGTGGATCACTCTTGCAGCCCCGACCATTATGTTATTTTTTCTAGAAATTGATGGTCCTCCAAGTCCTATTAAAAAAAGAAGTGCCCAAGCTAGAGGCATATTACACAGAAGATTGCTCTGAAGAGCCTACTCCAAACGCCAAAAAGAAGGGCGTCGAAAGTTTTTTATTTGTTTATTGTTTTGTTTCTTGTCTGTTGTCTGTATTTATTTTTACAAGGCATATGTTTTTCATGTTATGCAAGCAATGCAATCATTCATTGTCTTTAGATTATAGCATTGATGGCCACAGTGTCGTGTTTGAAAAGATGAGCTCTACAGAGCTTGTATTACATAGCGAGTGAAGCTGTGAAAGTGTGTGTTGAACAACGAGTGAAGCTGTCAAAGTGTCTAAAGATCAGGCCAATCATTTGCAAATCTAGACCAACGTGGAAAGAACCCAACAGAGTCTTGGGAGGAAACCTGAGTAGTTAAGCGTCAGGTGAAAGAAAGGTAAGCAAGTAGGAAGGTTGCAGTGTTGGACATAAGCATGTCCGTTGATAGCCTTTCGATAGGCTACTCCTCAGTCTTAAATGCTGAGTGAATGCTCATTGAGCAATTGTATTTGTTTTGTATGAAGATGTTTAGTAATGATGTAGCATTGCATCTATTTATGCTAGCAATTGAAAATACAAGGCGGTGTATTTCACAAGGCGGTGTATTCCACATGAGAGGCAGTGTATTTTGCAAAAGAAAAGCATCCTAGCTGAAGCTGGTAGACAAAATTTAGGCATTGTAAATGCTGAAGTTGTTAGTGGTAGAAATTAAGGGGGAGTGTTGGAGACTAGAGTTAATTTCTCCACTCCTCATGCATGCAGTAGTTAACAATCAGTTAGAGATCAGTCAGTTATCAAATAGTTAGTTAAACTATTAGAGAAGTAGTTAGACAAACAGTTAGTTCAAGCAGTTTGCATGTAAAGACTAAAATTAGTCTTTGGTTTAGTTTTCTAATTATTGTTTATTCTTAATTCTATTTAATAGACCCATGGGGCAGTATTGTAATTTGAACAAGATAAGCAAGATCAAGAAGATCTGCAAGAATCAAGAAAGTTAATAAAAATCTTGTTCCATAATTGCTGTAGCAATTTGTGTGTTTTATTTTCTATTTTTTATATGTTTTTATTTTCTGACAAAAGATAGAACCTAATTAACTCTGATTCTCCTTATGCAAATGCATTCTGTTAATAGATTATTTGTTCCACATAATTAGTTCATTGGCATCCTGGGCACTAGATTGGTTTGCAGATTTCTAACAAGATAGTAGAGCACTATGCTATAGCTGATATCGACTCTTTTTGCCTGCAAATAGTTTTTCATTTCCTCAAATGTGTTTAAACAACTGCCTTTCACAAAGGGCTTCTTTTCTATTTGTATACCTCTAAACTAGAAGTTACTAATGTCCTCTTTTTCGGTGCTAGATGTCAAGATCATATTCCACCAATAAGAGTATATATGATTACCTCTTGTATTAGCAACTAAACACGGAATTTAACCAGAATGAATAAGTAACTAGAAATATGAAACAACACAGGGTATGAGAGACAATAATTGTATTAATAATCACTCAAAAGAAAATACAATAAAGAAGATGTCACTTCTTCTTCCACCTCAAAGGCTTGTCACACCTCAAGGACTTCTTCCCTCTCTCTCTTACGGTCCCAACACACAACTCAAATACAGAATTGTTGTTCACCTCCACCAGTCAGTAACAATGCTGCTAGTACACCAAGCACACAACTGTACTCCAAGTAGATCTCCCTGCTCGTTGCTGCCACCTGCAAATCACCAGACCTTACTCACCATTGTAGATCTTCAAACGTGGTCCTGCACCCATACTGACCAAGACCATACATACACAAAGAACCCTACTGATAATTCAAACCAACACCCACACTTGGTACTATGGAACTAGGAGGAACACACCATTGCTCTCTTCTCTCTGAAGGAGCTTATTTTGCTCTCTTACTCTCTAGCACTAATTTGCAATACAACCCATGAGTCTATTATATATATCTCATGCTTGCAATAATTAGACATTCTTAATTACAATAATTAGACACACAACTTTAAGACTATAATTAGCCTTTAACATACAAACTGATAGTCCAAAAATAGACTCTCTGGAATTCGTATGCAAACTGCATGCTCACACACAGGTTGCTGACATCGGCTCCTCCTGACTGATGTCGGCCGGCTTGTAACCAACGTCGGTTGCTTCTGCACTTCTATCTGACCGACGTCAGTTGATCAGATCGACGTCGGTTGCCTTGGAACTCGTTCTGCAACTCTTCGCAACCTCTGTAACTCCTCTTGTTTGCATCTTCGTGAAGCTTTTAGCTCTACAACCTAACAATCTCTCACTTGGAGATAAACAGTTACACCTATACCTATACCTATACACTGTCTAATTCATTTCCTGGTTTGTATCCCTCTTCAAGCTCAATCCTGAAGACCAACCACCACACAATCTGTAATGCTGCACCTGTCATCCAAGTAACCTACCACATCCAAACCTACAAACCCATGTAGTGAAGACCTTGAACCTACATAACATGAATCCCTGCTGCTGGTCCCTCTCAGATACTTGAGAATCCACCTTCCCTGAATTGGCTCCAAACTCTCTGACAACTCCCACTACTTAGGAAAAACTCAGGTCTACCCCAAACCTTATGTGATTCGAACCCTGTTCTAAGCTAAGCTTGAACTGTCCAGCCCTTGGTGTGCTTACCGATTTTGCATCCTGCATCTTGAACCTCACCAACACCTTCTTCACATCAGCTCTCACTAGAGACAAAATCTCCATGTCTCTTATGCTAAAAAATTTTGCTACTCCAAATTTTTCATGACATACCTCTGAACTAACCTTACCCTTAGCTCAGCAAATCCCTGTATGTACAAACCTGCTAGCATATCACCCACATATATTAACAGGATAATGTTGCGACCATCATCCACTTGGTAAGTCAACCACAATGGTTACACTGACATTGACTGAAGCCTTGCTTTGTCATCCACCTGTCCAAACCTGTACCACTGTCCTGTAGCTTCCTCAAGACCATATACCTTGGCCTTCCGTCTCACGTATCCATCCACTCTCTTCTTCAACCTAGAAATCCATCCGTCTTTCAGTGCTTTCTTCCAGCTGACAACTCCACCAACAAATTCATGTTTGGTTCTTCTCTAAAGACTCACACTCCTCATCCATGCCAAGCTCCCACTGTTTCAGGATTCTACCTGCATTGCATCTTCACGTCTTCCTGGTTCTCGACCATCAGTAAGCAACTAGTAAAAAGGTGAACAACGAATATGAGGTCCACTTACCCTTTCCGTCCTCGATATGAGTGTTTGAGACTCCTTGACAGCGTGTTGTCTGCCCAATATCCATTCCAGTGACCGATCTCGGTCATCTCCCAATCTGCACCCGACCGACGTCGATTCCTTGCGACTGACCTTGTCTGGCGACGTCAGTTTCTTGACCAACACTGGTGTACCTCTTGCTGATGTCTGTTTCTATATGACCGATGTCAATTCCTTCTGCCTGACACCATCGACTCTGTTGATTTGCATATGACCGACGTCGGTGCCTGTCTGTTCGATGTCGGTTCTCTCTGACCGATGCCGGTCCTGTGTTTCCCTGTAAGTGATGACTTTTTACCCGTGAGCTCTCCATAGATCAAAACCCTGTTCAAATCAACACAGCCCTGCTTAGAATAATTCAGTCTCCTTAGCTAATCTCTGTCCGTCATCTCCTCCATGAACACCAAGGCTTTCTAGTTCTTAAGTTTGTCAAAGATATCTATCTTCTGCTTAAGAACATGCATTTCCCTCCTACATATGTGACCAGGCCTACAAAGCCACATCTCTTCAACAGAAGCTGAATCAGTAATATAAGTAGATAGATAAAGGATACCTACTTTTTTACCACCGTCGAATTCAAGTACATCCGCTGTGAAAGTTACTGTCCATCTCTCATCACCCAGTTTTTTTGAAGAAATTAGACTCATCTCCAAGACTAGTACTTGCATGACCTCCTTCAACACCTGTGTGTTATCCATCTGCATTTTCAGCCTCACTTCCCCTTCATCAATAATTTGACAAGGCTCACCAACCCCTAAATAAATCTCTCCATAGTCTCCGATGACATACCCATGAAAAGATGCTTTATTTCGGGCTGCATGGAAAGAGGCAAAAGAATCTATAAACCAAGATTCTACTTTATCCAGAGCAACCTGTGCAACATCACCTGCAACATCTACTTCTACATGCTGATCTTCTACCGACCAATAATCTTCTTTTACCTGCTCTTTCTTTTCATCAATCAGACCATTCGTGCTATTCAGTTTCTCCATTCGTGCTATTCAGTTTCTCCATTCGTAGCTTACTTTCTTCTGCCATTGCTACACTCCCACTCAATCTGAAACTCCTGAGAGTGACCTGTAATCAAAAAATACTAACTAGATCTAAACCACCTGTTAGTCAACCCAACCAAAAGCTCTGATACCAACTGTCAGGATCCTACTCCACCAATAAGAGTATATATGATTACCTCTTTTATTAGCAACTAAACATGGAATTTAACCAGAATGAATAAGTAAGTAGAAATATGAAACAACACAGGGTATGAGAGACAATACACAATTGTATGAATAATCACTCAGAAGAAAATACAATAAAGAAGATGCCACTTCTTCTTCCACCTCAAAGGCTTGCCACACCTCAAGGACTTCTTCCCTCTCTCTCTTACGGTCCCAACACACAACTCAAATACAGAATTGTTGTTCACCTCCACCATTCAGTAACAACGCTGCCAGTACACCAAGCACACAACCGTACTCAAAGTAGATCTCCCTGCTCTTTGCTGCCACCTGCAAATCACTAGACCTTACTCACCATTGTAGATCTCTAAACGTGGTCCTGCACCCCTGCCGACCAAGATCATACATACACGAAGAACCCTGTTGATTCTCCAAACTAGCACCCACACTTGGTACTGTGGAACTAGGAGGAACACACCATTGCTCTCTTCTCTCTGAAGGAGCTTATTTTGCTCTCTTACTCTCTAGCACTAATTTGCAATACAGCCCATGAGTCTATTATATAGATCTCATGCTTACAATAATTAGACATTCTTAATTACAATAATTAGACACGTAACTCTAAGACTATAATTAGCCTTTAACATGCAAACTGACAGTCCAAAAATAGACTCTCCGGAATCCGCATGCAAACTGCATGCTCACACACAGGTTGCCGACGTCGGCTCCTCCTGACCGATGTCGGTCGACTTGTAACCAACGTCGGTTGCTTCTGCACTTCTATCTGACCGACGTCGGTTGCCTTGCAACTCGTTCTGCAACTCTCCGCAACCTCCGCAACCTCTGTAACTCCTCCTGTTTGCATCCTGGTGAAGCTTTTAGCTTCACAACCTAACACTAGAACCATTGTAAAAATACTCAAAACTACTAAAATATATGCCTTTCACAGAAGATTCTTTTTCCTTTAAAGCCTCTGGATTGCAAGCTAAAAATACACTAATAAAATCACTAAAAATTTCATCAAAACAACTAAAACAAATGCCTTTCATAGAAGCTTTTTTTAATCTTTTACCTTGCATCTATGTATTTTCTGACTTTCAAACTTTGTACATCAATTTTATAGCTGACACATTCCAGTTGAAATACTTCAGATATTCCACATGCAATTAAATATTTTTTCTTGTCCGTGCTTTTCTACATTCTTTTTAAGGCTTTAGAAGTCAGAATCTACGCGGATCTATTTGTTATAAAGCTCTTTTCAGGCTAAAATCTTAAAAACTGCACTTTCAAACTGAATTATACACATCTGCTCAGCAAAGAAGAAAACATAGAAAAAAATTAAGATAGAAATTAATTCCAAATAAATGATTTGTCCTATTTTACTCACAACTTTTAGATAACAAGAAAAAAATTCGAAGATTGTAAAATATTCCATAAAATGGCATGTCTGCATTGAACATTCATCTAAATCAAAATCATAACAAACATTTTGCGGACACTTGAAATTATTTTCGCCTCTTGCTTATCAATTTTAGCAATGTGAAGCATATTTATCTAATGGGAAAAAAACAGAAGTATTTTTTAAAAAGAAATGCTGAATAAAACCTCTTTATTTTTTCCCTTTCTTTAGTATTCTTTACACCAAAGCAAATTTGACATCTTAAACTGCATCTTGAATGGCTTTACCTGGTTTATGGATTATGTGCTCTTGTCTGGTACCTATGAAGAGCATGACGCAGCTAATGGTGCTGAAATCGACTAGTCTTGCAACTCAAGTGCTCATGCTGGTAGGTTGTTTGGTTTTCCCTTTCACTTTTACATGCAAGTGCCACCGCTTATGCGCTGCCTGTGACAATGCTGCAAATTTCAGTGACAAATGTCAATGGAAAAATAGCTTGTCTTCCCTTTCCCGCTCAGAAACTTAACTGGCAAAATGAAATTCAATTTATTCATTGCCTGTCTACAAAATCGAAATTTATGACTACTGCAAAATTCAATATTCCTACTGGGAATATCATCAACAACGAATGGTAGTAGAGATAATATGTATTAAGGAAAAACAAGAATTAGTTATTTCTGTAAAATACATTAGGAAATCAAAAAGTTTGCACGTGCCATTGGAATTAATTAGCTGAGATGAGGAAAATAGTACCAGCACGGAAGGAGAACGAGGACGAGAGACCATGTTTCTCTTCCAACACCTTCTAGTCAGCGGTCTAGATCACCTTCCGTTTCACCCTCTGAATGCTTTAAAGATGAACAATCAGTTGTATCAGCCAATAGTTTTAGTGTGTTGCCACAAGAAGACAGTACTGCTGAACTTATATCATGAATTACAAACTACTTTCTTGGAATGTAAGAGGGATTACGCTCCCTTAGAGGAAGTTCATAGTTAAAGATGTAGTTTTGAAATGGAAACCCAACATTTTATTCCGGCAAGAAGTTAAAATTGGTAATAATAATCTAAAAGCGTCTTTATTTCATGTATGGAAAGAGGCTACTTTTTTCATACATCTCGTAAAGATGGGAGAGGAGGTTCAATTTTGGGTATATCTCTATGGATGTCAAAATATATTGTTGATAAGGACGAGGACCCCTCTCATCGCTGTGTGGGGACCCTCTCCATTATCAATGGACAACCTATTGGTTTTTGCTCTATCTATGCTTCTAATGATATCAATGAATGGGTAGAGCTTTGGAATTGGATGTCTAACTTTCTTCCTAATGCCGATGGGATTTTTGGTGGCGATTTTAATATGGTTGAACATTGTAATGATCAGAGTTGGTACAACCCTCATAAACTTAGTTATGATGAATTTAACAGTTGGCTGTTATGTAGAAATTCTCTTGGGGTGGTTGATCCAATTCAAAACAAAGCGTCTAGTCAGGTCAATAATTGGTTCACTTGGTCTAACTATAGAACTGGAGTGGACAGAAAGTTAAGTAGATTGGATAGATTTTATATATCTCCCAATCTCCCACAAGCTAATGATCCCTCTGGGGTTTGCATATTGGTGGATTATTCGACTACCTTATCAGATCATTTTCCCATTTTTTGTAATGTTTCACCATCCCAAAATAACTCCACTTATCCTATGCCTTTTAAACTTAATATCTCTCACTTGAAGAGGCTTGATTGTATGACAGCCTTAGTGGGGATTTGGAATTCTTTTCCAAAGCCTCATGAAGGTGAATCATGGATAAAATGATGGGGTGAAGCAATTTATCAATGTATTACCTTCATATGCTCCTTTGGCAAGAGAATGGCTTGGCAGCACATAAGGAGAGAAAAATGTAAATTAGATCAAGCACTAAAAAGGATAAACCATGATCCAAACAACACCAAGGTGCAAATAGAAATTGCTTATATTGAGACACAACTCCGTAAAATATATAACTATAGAGGGCAAGGCACTGAAATCTGTGCTAGACTTCATTGGATAAAGGGAATAGAGGTTCTAAATATTTTTTTAATTATCTTAATTACAAACACAAAAAAGAGAGAATCTATGCAATTATGGATGACCTTGGCACCTTTCATAGGAAAACCTCTGAACTAAGCATACTTTTTCATAATTTTTATACAAATCTTTTTAAGGAAGAACAGGGGGAAGAGTTTCAGTCATATTTGGAAACAAATTGTTAAAGAGCATATTCCTAAGAGAATTGATCAAGATTATAGTTAGTACTTGGATCGAACTTTATCATTGGAGGAAATAGAAAAGGCACTCTTTTCAATGACTTATAATAAGAGTCCAAGTATTGATGGACTTTCAGTTGAATTCTATCAAGCCATGTGGCCTCATATTAAGGATGATTTTTATTTTCTATATCTGGAAGCTCTTGAGAAAGGTTCATTGGGTGCTAACACTAATAGAGGCTTAATTAAACTCCTACCTAAAGGGAAAAAAAGACATTATTTCTGGTTGGAGACCAATTACTTTAATTAATACTTCCTACAAGATCATCGCTGAAGTGCTGGCCCTTCGGATCAATCCTGTAGTGCAAGATATTGTTAGGGTAGAGCAAACTAGTATTCTTGGAGGACAATATATTTTGGATAATCTTATCTTAGCCTGGGAAACTTGTGAATGGACCCAACAATCAAGATAAGATGTTCTATTGATTAAGCTAGATTTTGATAAGGCTTATGACAGAATTTGATGGAGATTTATTCTTAAAATTCTTCAATGGTTGGGTTTTGGCTCCAAAATTAGATCACATGTTCAAATGATATTTATAGTGATGCAAGTGGTCAAATTATGGTCAACGATTCTACTACCAATTCATTTCCTCTTTAGCGATCTATTAGAAAAGGATGTCCTTTGTTTCCTTTCTTATATGTTCTTACCGTAGATGCTTTCAGGTATCTTTTACATAAAGCCAATTAGCTATAGCTTATAGCAGGGATTTCAATACCTAGGAATGGCACTGTTATTAATTCTCATTTTGCTGATGACAATATGCTTTTTCTTCAAAATTTTGAATAAAAATTTATCAACACCTTGGACATACTAAATTTGTATTGTTCAGTGTCAAGATCACAGCTAGCTCATAACAAAACTAAGTTTATGATGACCCATTATGGGTTTGTACCACAATGGATACCTACTGAGTGGAGACAAATAAAACATGAGGAGATTACCAAGTACCTTGGTATACCATTTGAAATAGGAGTTTCCCTATTAGATATGTGTAAATGGTTTATTAATAGACTTTAAAAAAAAAAAATTAATTGGGGTAACAAGTTTCTTTCATTGGCTGGGAGAATCCAAGTTGTTAATAAAATTTTCATTACTGCACATGTTTATTATTCCTCTTGTTGGATGCCCTCTGCTAAAGGCTATGAATACTTGAATAGAATTATTTAATAATTTCTTTGGACCAAATGGGGAGGTGAGGCTAGGTTTAAGTACACTTCCTGAATTAACTACATACAATTAAAGAATAAAGGTGGTCTGGGAATTATTGATCCCAAAACACAAGGAATTTGTTTAGCACCTAAATGGATCATCAAAGCCAGTCAAGGTGATGAACCTTGGAAAATATTGGTCTAGCATAGAATCAATTCTACTTCTATTCATGGTAAATGGCAAGCTATCTATTGGTGGGATAAGATTCTCCTTGCACCCTTTTTTAGAATTTGAGCTTCATCTCCCCTGCAATCCATTTGGAAAGCTTCACAGTAGGTTTGTCAATTTTTTAAATGGACAGAAGCATCTCTACGGCATGGTTTCAATTTTACTTCCTCCTCTATATAGTGGAATACACTCAATCAGTATCAAGGTAAGCCTATTGCCATTACTTTCCATAAGCAGGCTCATTATTTGTTTAAAAAGGGTGTGCGACAGTTTGATAATTTATAGGATTTTTCTTTGTTAACCTACACCCCTTGGCATATTCTTCAAGGATAGTTTGGATTAAACAACCAATTTAAATAGTTTATCAACTTTGTGTAGTCTCTAGTTCTGTAAGAACTACCCATGAAAATATGTACTCTTGTTCCATATAGTTTTTTGAGAGATTAAAGATGGTTAGCTCATTATCATTTCAATGCTTTTCCTTTGAAGAAAATTTATAATCATCTCTTGCTCAATGTTCCTTTAAGTCCTCTCTTGAATCTCAAATGGAAATGTCAAATTATTGAGACTTTGGTCTAATTTGAGTTCTCAAATTTGGAAATCTAAGTCTGGTGCTGATGCGCAAATCATGGCTTGGAAAATTTTACATTATAAATTACGTATAGGAGATGGATTGAAAGGCATTGTTATCCAACCCATCAGATGCCCATTTTTCCATTCAAGAGAGGACTTAAATCATGTTTTTTGGGATTCTGTTTATGAAAAAAAATAATGGAAGACCATTTTCATTAATCTGCCTACTATATTTAATCATTAGCTAAATTGCAAAGAAGCACTTTTGGGGTTAGGCATGAGTAAATATTTTATGAAAGATACTATTAGATAGGTTATTTTATTGCAAATATGGAATAATAGATGTTTGGCAACTTTCTCTAAATCTTCTTTTCATCAAGGAATAGGAATTCTAAAAGTTTACTTTGAAGTTTTTCTTAATATTGTTTCTCTTTTTCTCAGCTTCAGGGAGATTTGGAGAAGAACACAGCGTTAGCAATATAGATTCAGCAAATCAAACTTGAAGTGAAGAAATTACTGGGTAACAAGCAAATACATGCTTGCTAGGGATTGAAAAACATGTTATTTAACGACTAATGGTTGTTATATTTGTATATTCTTTTAGGCTACCAACATTATGTTACTATTTGGTGTTGTTGAATTATGTTTTTGTATATTTGTATTTGTTTCTAGACATATATTTTTGTTTGTAATGTGTCTTTGGTTGCTCTCTTGAGCATTTAACTCTTGTATTTAATGCATATTATCAATACAAAAAAAAATAGTACCAACACATACTAAAAATATAAAACATATTAAAATATATTCAAAATATAATAAAAATAATATGTAAATGATTGATTGTTGAAAAATCTATCAATAATAATCTTGTAGAGATAGTGTTAAGGTGAGCCTAGGTTGCATTCTCAGTTTTTTAGAAGGTGCATATGAATAGTTATTTTTTTGAGCTTTGGGCATGCTAAGGCTCCCTTTTTTATATCATGTATATACCTAATTACCCACCCTCTTAGGTAAATAATTTTCAACACTTAACCATTCCCAACATGTTCGATTGATTCAAACATGTTTAGATTAATAATTCAAATTTATGATTAAAAAAATCATTAGTTAACATTCTAGGGTAAAAGGGATCAAAATTGAAACTTCCCCAACTTTTCCAAGTGCTTCACATTAGTCTTATATGTCCAATTATAAATTAACACTGAAAGAAAAAAAATTATTTATTCATCATATTGTTTTGGATTGAGACAAAATCATAATTCTAGTCTCGAAAAAAGCATGACAATGTTGGTTAGGCATTAAAAACTAAAACAATCATTTAGCTAATGAGATTTTGTCTAAAAACTATATATTCTACAATTTCTATTTTCAACCATCTTGTATGCCTATCTTTATAATAAAATATTGAATGAACAATACATTTATCAAACACCAAAATGCCCATGATCATTCTTCAACAATCAATAGCAACCAAAGATCTTTCCAGCATAAACTCTCAAAGGAAAAAAAATCCAAACTCAAAAATCACCATCATTTTTGCTAAAGATTTAAAAAGGGGATTTGGATAAGGCCCTACCCTTAGAGGGTTTCTAAAGGTCCCCTATCCTATAAGGGTTTTTTAATTCCCCGAGTATTGAATAACGGAGAAAAAATCTATTATAATAAAAGATCTCATGAAACTCCTCTACTAGTGGCATACTAAGAATTGTCAACAAAATGGATTTGAGTGCTATCAGAGACTAGCTCTCTCCCTCCATATCTTGTTTATGAGAGTGAAGAGTCATGCCAAATATTTTAAGGACCTTGGAATTTCATCCTTTTTTCTTCTATTGAACAATCTTCCAATCCTCTTTATTGCTAAAAACATTTGAATCTTGCCTAAAAGGGATGTAAAATGTAATCACTTTAATGGGATGGAAACCAAATGCAATAAATTTATTCTCAACTAATGCTACCATTGAATCCACATAAGTACCAAATACTTTTTGATTTGTAGACTAAGGTTTGTTTTCATTTTCCATAGAAGAGGATGTTAGATCTTGAGTCTCGAGAACATTTTGATCAACCTATGGGATCAGTTCTACATATTTGCTCTCAAAATTGTCCAAAAACTATTAGTATTCACTATAATATGATAAACAAGGGCATCCTTCCACCATGAAGTTCTTTTGTTTCTGATGGAACTATGATAGGTTCCAACCATATGAACAGTTTCAGAACATCTTCTACATTGAAAGTGTAATATTTCATTGGTGAGGGTTTGAGTCTAGTAGTGATCCTTGACTTTTAGGTTCATAGTAACAGAGATGCCAATGGAAATGTGTATAAATCAAAGATTTGATCATAGCTAGTGTGTGAATAATATGTATTGGAAGCATTTACAAACATCATCCTACCTAGGGCATTACCTATAGCCACAATATAGGATTTAGACCAAAACTAGAGGGGAAGGTGTGGTGAACAAACCCAAACAAGTCTAGTCTTAAAGGACTTAGGGGATTGAAAGAGGGAAACTGTGATTTCATCAAGAGAAGATGCTTCTCTAGGTTCTATATTTGATCTTGGAAAAACATATTCCTATATTCAAGGAGGTTAAAAACATTATGCCCTAGCACAAGGATAGATTTATAGCTTACCTTTCATTAATGGGCATCGGGACTCTATAATATACTTATGGAGTGTAGGGAGGCTTGGCTAGAAATGGTTGAAGTTACAGATAAACACCATGCCAATGAAAAACTCTTTATTTTCCATAACCACCATCAGATCCACATCCTGAAAAATAAACTATGGGGTTTGACTTTGTCAAGACTAATGACTTCACTACATGTTTCTCTCTCTAATCCATTTTATAAACTACTTTAGTGAAATATTTTATCTCTACCTCCACAATCCCTCCAGATCCTATAGATCATATGATCCCTTCAAGGGTAGATCCAAAAACCTATTTGTCAATCAAGAGAGGAGTTTTTTCCTCCAAATGTTGTGTATCTCACCTGATGTTGGATCCTTATTTTGAGCATCATCAGGTCCACCAACATCTATTTTCCTCCACACAAATTCATTCCACATGGTTTCATTACTCCCTAGATATAGGTTTTGTTGCATCATTGCTTCCTTCTTGGTTAGCAACATGAGAGCCAGAGAAAAGGCCACAAAGTCGCTAGTGAGTCAGTAAAATGTAAAAACCATAAGGAAAGAATCCATCATTATCAAGATTCAAAATATTATTTTCTCATTTGACCCACACATCAATTTCAAAGCCTTAAATATTCATAATTATGGCCAAAGGGGGCCATATCTTAAGAACCTCAACCACTTTCTAAGTTAGAGATTAATATATGTTGGAGACCCCTTATGATAGGGGGAGAAATTTCTATCTAATTTTTATTCAATTTCTCCCTAATTTAATTCCTTGATTGCTTTCCTAATCAACACCTTAGGGTCCATATATCAATAGCCTCCACCTCTTTCTAAGTTAGAGATTAATATTGTTTGGAGACCCCATAGGATAAGAGGATAAAATTATACATAATTTTTCTTTAATTTATCCCATAATTCAATTCCCTGATTCACTTCCCAATAAAAAATATGTGGGGGCATATCTCAATAGCCTCAACCACTTTCTAATTTAGATATTAATATTTTTTAGAGACCCCTTGGGAGATGGGGAGAAAACTTTGTATAATTTTTTTCAATTTTTTCTAAAAGTCAATTCCTTGATTATCTTCCTAATCAACATTATGGTTACTACATACACATAATATTTTAAAAATTTTAAAAATTATTGATGCTTTCTCTCTTATAGTAACCCATCGATTCCCAATCTCTCTAAGTGCACACCCTAAGGGGTGCATCAGTAATGGGGTGGGAAGACCATTATTGTTTCATAGGATTGTTATCCATATACTGCCACTTTATATATACACAACCATCTCCTAAAAATACTCCCCTAAGATTTGGCTCCTCTTTTTCACCCTTTTCTAGTCATTTTTCACCTTCATTATCCCTTCCCTAGCCTAAAACCATTTCCAATAGTTTAAAATACATTATCAGCCCCATTGACCCTATGCTCTCATTAATAAAACTTATTTAGGGTCTAGTTCAACCCCTGCTCCACCTTGACAAAGACCTAATTTGATTTTTTCAATAATGAGACAGATTCAATTAGGTTGACCCTATCAACTAAATTTTTATAAAGGTTCATGGTTAGATTCAACATTATTTACACATTCATTTTCATCATTTGGGAAGAGAAGAAGAATAATTTTATATTACACGTCTTCTTATCCACCATTCTACTTGAGGAACATAGCTTAGGGTTTTTATAATTTATTTGGAGATACAAATCTTGTCTTGTGGATAAGTATTTTGGATGCATAGAGATGTCTTGTAGCCTAGATCTGACTTGTCTTTGTTATCCTTACATACCAAAATATCCTCTTGCAAAGTACCTTGACCAAGGGAGAGATTGAGACTCGATGGGTTCATCTTCAAAGGTAAGTATTCTTAACTTTGTTCCTTCTTTGTAAGAGTAGATAGATTAGCATTCATAATTCCCTCCCATACATTAGGATTTCATATACATTGATGTGAGTATATATCTTATATACATGTTTAATTTTTTTTTTACCCCCACTTTTTGCCATAAGCTTTAGTGAGTACTAGATTATAATTTACTTTATTTGTCATATACTTGTTGAATATGAAAACATAAGACCTAGTTAGGGTTATTGCATAGTTTTGATTAACTAAAAGCTTTGGAACCCTCCCTAGTAATTTATTGTGGTAAGATATCCCTTGGCTAGATCTAATAGATCCATATTATTCATGACCCTAAATATCTAATGTATCAATAATTAAAAGTGTGAGTAGGATTTATCTTCTCTAGGATAGGATTCATTTATTGATCAGTTGTTCCCTTTTTCATAAATTTTGACGAACCTGATGTGAAGCTAACCCTGCAGGTTTTCTTCCATGCCATCATTTTTGTCATCATATTATATTTTTCTATATTTTTATTACCATATCAAACCATTCGGTATATTTATAACTTTATATGCAAGGTTTAACACACAGTTACTTCAAAAATTACTATGTTTTGTCTGTATAAGTCTTATTCAATTATATTTTAGTGGATCAAGTAATTCAGCATAGTTTTCTTATTCAGGTCTAGATTGACATATATAGTCAAACCAATCGGCTCTATCTACTATTTTTATATCAATATAGAGGCCTTCAAACATAGTCAAATAGTTTGACTATCTGTTATCTCTTATTTAGAATATAGGGTTTTGTAAACTTGGTCGAACCAGTCAACCTAGTTGGAAATTTTTGAAACAACATTTGAGCATCATAGCATAAAAATTTTCAATATAAAACTATAGCCTTACAAGCCAATTAGGTTGACCTATTCGACATAGTTATATAGTCTATCTTCTATCTAGAAGACATAGTTGACTTGTTCGACTATGTTCTTATAGACCTTGATTTTACAATACAACATAAACCTAGTCAACTTTATTCTATACTATTTACATACAATATCACCTGAACTGACTCATAATTTTATCAATCAAGGAATTAACCCTTATTTTCTAGTAATTAATTCACCTTTCCTTTCCAGTTATTTGCATGCTTAGAGTAACTCACATAGCTTAAATAAGTGTTTTTTCAAATTACCATTTTAGTTACATTTTTTTTATTTTTGCACATACTACCAAATCACTTTACATTCAAAAACCATTAAATATTTATATTACCAAGGCCTACCTACTTATATTTCATCACCAAAGGGGAACCCAACTTATTTTTCTAGTTATGTATAAGTACATGGTTGATGGTATATATTTTCAAATCACCATATATATTTATCATTACGGGACTATGAATTGAGGGGGTAGGACCCAACACCAAGCCAGTGCTATTGCAAATACAAATCCTTTTCAGCCCAAACATCTTGAAACCATATTTATTTCATCCAACTCCCCTATCACATTAAAACTACACTTTATTATAACTTAATAACACTTAGGATGACCAACTAGTTAGCATTTACTTTCCAATTTTTTATTCTCTTTCATCATTATGTGTTGTATTGAAAAATTTACATTGGCTAACACTAGTGTAAGGTTTGTATTGTGTGTTTCAATTGGATCAGTCACGTTAATCTAATTATTTTTGTGATTGATTTCATTTTGATTCAAATTATCTTTATTTTTTTCCCCTATTTTATAACACTATCATCTTGGTTAATACAAACTATTTAACATTCTTACCTATAATACATAGTTAACTTGCATGATTGTGTATCCTTATCTTCATGTTTAGTTCTATGTTTAGTAGTACATTGTTGACCTACATGACTATTTATCCTTATCTTCCTATTTAGTCCCCTGTTTAGTAGTACATATCGACCTACATGAATGTGTATCTCTATATTCCTATTTTATTCCCTAGTTTATCAAACAAAGTCAAACAGTTCAACTTTGTATCCTATTTTTTTATTTTATCTTTGCATCACTCCTTTTAGCTTCCTTCTCTCATCATGAACTTCTTTTTTTAGTATAACATAGAATTGAACTTAACATACATTATGAACTTTACCAATCCCAATATGTTTCCCTGCAAACATCTTGCGGCTTCCACTTTATGTTAGGAATATAGAATGTAGAGCAATAATAATGAAATAAAGACATAATTTAAATCAGAAAACATAACAGAATAGAGACTCATATTTGACATGGTTCACCCAATATGGGATATGTCCACATAGAAATTGTTAGTCCTTATTATTCAGTCTAGCAAATGAAAGGAAAAATCTAGAATACATGCACTGTAATATCCTCTTCACTCTCTCATTTTTACCACCTGATTACAATGCCCTCATATCAAAGGAGGGTTATAAATTAGGTAAAAAAGGAACTAAATTAATTTCTACCATTAGATATAAAGCCTAATAATAAATTATCTTGATTAACTACAAAATTAAAATATTTTATAATGCATTTTTCACAAAAATTTACTTTGGGGGTGTTGCCCCTGAACCCCCACTAGGGGGAATCCAAAATAGTTCACCCCACTAGACCCCCATGGTGACCCTAGTAGGGGGGAGTATCGCCCCTCCCAACACCCCCCTATGGGGAATTGGGCATTAAAATAAGATCAGGCTCTACCATCCAACACTTCATACTAAATCAATGTGTATGTTACCACTCACACTACAAATTATGGGAATCCTCATTCATATTCATTTCATAACCCTCTTTTATCCTTAAGAATATCAAATAAAATTAGAGTAAATGCCTAAAATGCTTTTCTTCATTAATGAGTTTCCTTAACATAATATAAAATAACCTTCAACTATTTGCAATCTCATGATAAGTGGTCAAGTCAAAGAACCCCATTCACTGTCCCCTACATTATCTCACACATTTGGGGGTGATAACTTCTTTGCTTATCAACCTTTACCTTCTATTTTGACTCCTAATACTATGACCTATTATTCTTTGATTTATTCAACCTTCATGCCAAGCATCTTTACTATCATGATAGGTTCAACATCTAGTGGGCCTTTTCTAAGACCCTTCCTTCTCAATCATTCCACTAGTGCATCATTTTCTACTAATGTTAATCATGTCACTAGTGATTCCTTTTATTTTAATGCTAATCCTTATCCTATTGTATCTTTCCCTACACATGCTAATGATGCCACTAATGCCTTCTTTTCTACCAATGCCTCTCAAGCCACTAGTGTCATGCATGCCACTTCTCATAGTAGAACCCAAGCCACTAACACCAATGTTAATGTTTTACATGTCTCAAAAACTAGTCAAAATACATCTCAAACCCATAAAATCTTATTTAAAACTCTAAATCAAATGAAAACTTTTCAAACTAATAATTTCAACTAAATGATGCAAATGTAGAATCATCTTATTCACCTTCAAAATAAACCTCAACAAGTTCCATGGGGAGTGGAAAATCAAAATCCTCCCCATTACTCCCCCTTAGATATTCTCATGGATACCTCATTCCTCAACCACCCCTTGTTAAAAAATTTATTAAACATCATTAAAATAAACCTCTTACACTTCAAATTTCCAATATAGACATATGAGGTATCATACCTACCATTAGTTACAATGGGTCAACTTATCCTACCCTACATTTAAAATGTTTGGTAATAGCTACAAAATTGGGTAATATTAAACAATTTTGTTGCTACCAAGATATTAAAAAAAATGTTCTCCAAAGATGATTTATATTGGTACGATCAACTAAAATCCCATTCTATCACTAGCTATGAAGATCTAGTTAATTCCCTTGTACAAGAGCTTCAAACTAGTGACTACCCTGAGAATACTTTGGCTCACATTATCAATTACAAGCAACTTGAAACCAAAAAAACAAAATATTTCATCAAATGGTGGAAAACATTATTTAATAAGTGTGAGAAAAACATGTTAGATGATAATCTCTTTAATCTATTCACTAATTCTCTTTATCTCAACTTACAATATTAGGCTAGGAATTTCTCTCCAATAACTTTGGAATAAGCCCTCAACCACGACAAATGCCAAGATTTTCTCATGCATCATTTTGAGTGATCCCAACCTCCCATGGACACTCACATTCTCATCAAGAATAAATTTTTTCTTGATACCAATGATGGTGTCACTGATTCTTATGATTCATAACGTTCAAGCTATTTCTCCCAACCATGTTATGGAGCAAGCTCCCCCTCTAAACAATACCCTTAATCCTCAATTTTCCTAAATATATAACATTAATGTTCATAAACCACTATTATTAGCTAAGATCCAAAAGCATCTACCAATACCTCTACCATGAGAGCTTAACCCCACTCGTCCTATGAAATCATGACATGATCCAAACAAATTTTGTTGGTTTCATGCAATTTGTGGCCACTCTCACGAGACTTGTAGGCAATTACATAATTTAGGTATGGATTTTATCCTTAACCTAAAATTTAATCATAATTCACTCATTTAAAAATGCCAAAAATCCTATGATATAGCCTTTAAAGCTCACAAAACACAAAACAAAAATCAATATTTAAAATAGTCTAATGCTCATCTTACCATCTATAAAGACCCTCTTCTTAATCATCATGATAACAATGACAAGCCTAATCATTCCACCAACAACATTGAAATACTTATAGACCAAAATCCTAAAGAGAATGTGGTAAATATGACTAATATACAAAGAGTAGTTACTTTAATAGATTCTAATCCAACCTACACACACCAAACATCCCAAACATTCCATATTATCCAAGATTCTTCCCCATCTCATCTAATAGAGTTGGGGCAAGAGGACCTTATTTATTTCCAAAAACTAATTCCAACACCTCAATTGGATAACACCTCTCACACTATTTCTACAAGTACCCAAACATCTACACCTATCAACAACATTGCTCCAATTCCCAATAACATTTCTTCAAATCAATCACTAGACAAACCCAAATCAACTATCCCATCATCTAAAGATAATCAATCACTTTGTCCCCAATTTAAATTGACCAGTTCTTATCAACATAAATGTATATGCACTTCCACTCCTTCCCAGGATCTCCTCCAACATTACACACCTCTATCTATAAGTTACCCCATGGGTTATGATGAATGGGATCCTATCATATAACTTGTTAATATATCATCTTTAATACCCTTTCTTGAACTCAGTCAAACTTTTATGCTTCATTACAACCACCTGATGTAAATCTTATTTGAAATGAACATCCCTCATCCTCCCCTAGAAGGACATGAAATTACCTTATCTAGGTCAGAAGATAGTATCTTACAATAATGCATAGAGATGGAAATACACATTGACAAAATAATGGACACTTCTCTTTCCCTAAAATTATCTATTGCATCCATGATCCCAAATGAGATTCTACTTCATGTGGATGATTTTACACTTTTTATAAGTATTCAAATAGGTGATATCTAAGTCAAGCATGATTTGATCGATGAGGGTTCCTATACTTGTGTCACCTCCCTCAACTTAATTAAAAATCTTGGATATTTTGAGTTTAATCTTAAGTCCACATGTAATACATGTCAAGGTTATGATATAAGGCAAATTCGTCCTTTAAGTTGTGTATGTCTTCCTATTACCATCCCTCCTATCACTGTTTTAGTGATGTTTATGATATTCAACTTTCCCCTTTCCTATAACATCTTACTTGGTAGGCCTTAGACTCAACGCATGAGGGATGTCACCTTTTCTACTTTCCAATGTGTCAAACATCCCCATAATGGTGCTATCTATAAGATTCAAGGATGACACCAACCCTTAGAATTTTGAACAATTTCAAGAACTCTTGAACCCTTGTCAATCCCAACCCTTTTCAACTCTACTCAAGGTTATCATGGTCACCCCAGACTCATCTAAAACATACCACCTAACCTCTTATACTCTAATGATGATGAACTAAATAAGATAAACCTCAAGTTCAAAACATTGGATCTCTCTCCTCATCTCATTGCCTAGCTTCCACCATCCTTAAATCTACATTCCCATTAGCCACCTATAAATGATATACCTATGGTATTAACCAAAACTCAACATTATATTCATCATGCCACTTATGATGAAAATTCCATGCCTAATTTCACCATCAACCTTCATCCACCCAATTATGATGATGGTTATACTTTAGATGATCCATTTCTAAGAGGTCTTATCTAGGATAGAGATATCATGGTCATTCATTATCATTCTTCCTTGTTTTAATATTTCCATATGTCTTATTGTATTTTGTCTTATATAGTTCCTAATTCTAGTATTATTCCTCTTTGTCATAAGATAAATATGGATAATTCTCATGGCACATGTCTAGTTTTGGTAGATCATCTTAAGAGTATTCTTATGGATCATGCTATGATAGTTCCCTATCACTTGGCTAGATATCAGGATCCCTATTGCCTGTTTCCCTTAGAGATTATTTCTACCATCCTTAATCCCTATGCATATCCTTTTTCTCTATCAATTGAGCCCATTATATATCTTAATCATGCTCTACCTCTAGTTGAGTTTCATCCTATATTTGATTATTCTTATCCTTTAGATAACCCTAGCCCAATATCTCCACCATCCCCACCTCCCTTTAGTGATGGCCTTCTTCCTTTACCATAGCTTGATCCCCTACCTGCCTAATGGGTTGATCAACCTTATTATGATATTCATAGATTTACTAGTTATTAGACTAAAGACTGCTATTTATAATAACCTTCCCCAACTTCTAATTTCACTCCTTTTAGTAGACCTAAAAAGACTACTAACAAGCATATATGTTATTTTTAATGAATAAATAATCATTCTTCTATCCATTGTCGAAAGCTTTCACAATATATCGATAAATTGTGTCTTACCCTTACTTATCCTATATATAAGGCTATACCTACTCCCAAGTTATTAATTGAACATTTTCCACAATATGGAGAGGTATATTGTCTTTAACACCAGTTTGATATTCATCACATTGATCATTACTGCATCCTCTAATAGCATATTTAGGATCACCTTATGATTATTCTTATGTGCACTATTCCTCCTTCCAAAATTTAACCACATAATAAGGCTTATCCTTTTTATTTTGTGGTTTCTTCCCCACCTATGGTCTATTCTCCACTTATGGTTCCTTCCACACTCGTATATCCTTATCCACTTGTGGTTCCTTATCCACTAGTGGCTCCTTTTTTCCCCATAGATACTACTCCTATTTATATTCTTGAGTATTCAATGCATGATAACCCTCATAATCATGTTACTTCATCTATACTTATATTTTATATAGAGGAGATTTGATGAGAGGTCTTTTCAAAGCTATCACTAAAGATTGATGAGACTCTAATTGCAATTAGGATCTAACTTTAGAGAGATATATCAGATGTTATGGATAATATTTATGGACAAATTTATCAGTATCTATGAACATAACATTATGTTCTTTCACTCTTCATTATGATTTTGTATTGGACTTTTCATCCACTTTTATTTATATCTTATATCATTTGAATTTGTGTCAAATTTTTCTTCATTTATCTATCTTACATTGATCTTTATATTTCTCATTATGTGTTCTATATGTTTTCATTTCTTTCATTTTATCTTATGGATTCTTTTATATGCTTATATTCAGGAGTTCATTTATTTTAATGGATGTCTTTATTTTTTCTCATGATTATTTGCTACCTTATCTCCACAACATAGATAATTATTATTGTGACTTGGTTATATAAACCTTGATTCCATTAGTAACCATCCTTTACCACATGATCAATTAGCAAACAAGTCATTTCATTATAATTTTATCTTAGTGATCCACTTTAGATCTCCCTATATTGTCTTATTTCCTTTCACAAATTAAGCATACACATGGTTGAAACTTGAGTTAACATATTGGTTCATAGGTAAGTGTAATTGTTTAGTTAGTTATATCTTTGGATACATAATTTCCTTTTGTAAACATAAGAATCCAACAAGGGAGGTTAGTAATATGTTAAACCAATAAAAACTTCAATAGACACACTAACACTTACACTCTAAGCTTATATCTTAGGGGTGAGCTTAGTAATAAAATATAAATTAAATCACAACCAAAATGCAAAAGAAAACAAATCCTTTACCTTCCTTGGGAGCTCCAAATGTTTTGTTGAGTGGATTGTAGGCTTGTGCATCAATTAGTCTTTGGAAAATGAATCTTTTTGGCTTCTTCTCTCCTTGTCACCATTATATTTGATGTTGGCTTGTGTATCTTGGATCAATATTTTGGCATTATAACATTACTTTAAAAAAAAATAGCTTATGTCTCTCTCCAAATTTTAATTATAACTTTGTCTTATGAGATCTTTGAAAACATTTAGTCATAATAACTTTACACCAAAAGAGCTTAGGATTCAATAGGCAAAGCCTTGTATTTATAGCTTAAGGATTTAACTCTCACCCAAGGTGAGTTAGGGTTGAGTTAAGGCTTGGAATGGGTTCAAACATAACCTAGGTGAGTCAAATATACCCTCAATAAAGTTAATAGTTGTTAATTAATCATGATTTACAATGAATAGGTATGGGTCTCCAAAATGAGATATTTTAAGATGTTTGCAAAGAGATTGATAACTCACAAAAGTCGTGATGAAAGGATACGATATTTGCATTTTTGAATTTCCTTTTTTAGTTACTCATCAATTGCACATGAATAATTCAACCAGGCATTTAATTTGGTTTAACTTATTAATTAATTATGATTAGAAATTTATCTCTTTCAAGAGTTGATATTTGTTCATGTGCCATAATAGGTCTATAGGCCAAATTTATTGTTGTGATGATGTAGGATGATTAAGGATGAATCCATGAAAGGTTATTGTTTTATACACTAATAGACTATAATTAAGGATGTCTCAATGTGATTTTGAGCCTTGATGAATGATGTGCAAGCAAATTTTGGATGTTTAGTGATTCCTAGGATTAATTTGTAGTGGTTGGTAATAATTGGTCTAAAGTCTGGTCAAAATCTAGTTGTGTCCCGTTTTAGGTATCTAAAATTTGTCATTGTTTGGGAAGATGTTGTAAGTTATAGGCACAATAATGTCTTCTCAAATAATGAAATAGGCTAAAAAGAAGATAATGGTTGAATAAAAAGCTCCAAACAATGTTTGTAAAGCCTATGATGATTCCCTTTTAAGGAAGTGGCTGGCACATATGTTTAATGGATGGTCCCTCAAAAAGAAGCAAGAAAAAGAAAGAAATTAACCCATTGGTGAGATTAATCCAATTGATAAAATGCTTTCATGAATTGATTTAAAAGGTACTAATTTTACTAAAGGTGGTTATAATCAATAACACAGGTGGAAACATTGATTTTCCCAAAGGAGGTTATGATCAGTGGCAATAACATATGCCCTAGTTAGGGCAGGTGAGTCAAAATAATGATTTTCCCATAGGCTTCTATAACCATTAATATAACTTGGATTAAAAACTGAATTTCTATTATGCCCCAGTAGGGCATATTGGAAAGCATAACTCGAGGATATAACCTATTACACAGATTAAATATAAGCAGGTGTAAATGTAGATGTGATGGTATAATGACTAAACAATCCAAAAATAACTAGGCATATGAGGATGCACAAAGTGATGAAAGAGATGAATAAAAGAATAAATAATTGATTAATGTAAATTATTTAGTTGTACATACTAATTTAGACATGTTCATCCTTATTATCATTGATATTACCAAAATGGTTAATGGTTTGATTTGATCAAGGAGGGTGGGAAGATTTACCAAGGTTACAAATTAGACACTTCTATAGCTCCATTGCTTGTAATACTTCCTAAGCTAATTTTTGTTGTAGCATGTGATATTATGCACCATGATAACTTACTCAAAATATGCATAAGGACTGACACGTGATGTAATAAATAATAAAAATCAATGCACCAATGATAAAAACTATGATGACAATGTTGACATATAAATATGAATGGACTCAATAATAATACACAAGGAATCACCAAATGAATTCATATATACTAAGTCAAGGGATAAAAATGAAAGAAAATAAATAGGTAAATAAATAGATAAATAACTAAGGAAAAAACACACAAAAAACATGAAATTAAAATCAAAAGAAAGTATCCTAAAAATGGGTTTTCCCTAGTAGGGTAGATCAAGGATGACTAACTAGGATTAGATGGGAAAAATAATTTTGGATTTTAAAATTTTTGAATGTTTTTGGAATTTTAAGGTACTTTATCTCATTAGAGATTGACAATATACCACTCATAAAATGGTGAGAACATTGGCTTAGATTGTTCATAAATTAGAGAGAGCATATAGAAAAGGGAGACTAAGGTGAGCTTAATGTGAATCAAACATGGATTACATAGTCCCATTAGGACCTCAACTCATAATATTTTTATCCACATAAAATGCTAGGAAAATTAACCAGGTCATAACAAGTTCTTAAAATTAAGGCAAATGGTAACGCAAATGAGAATAGTAATGTCAAGGTGATGTGGCAATGCATGGTAAAAAGTGATGTTCTTAATTTTACTAAGGATGGTTATAATTAGGAAATAATAACATAGGTATGTGGTACTAGTTTACCCATATGTGGTTATAATTATTAACACAAGTTAGACTATTGATTTGCCTATAGGCAGTTATAATCAATAGCACTAGTCAAACATGAATGAAAGATAACTTTTCATATCAAATACCATACTACTTTCATATATGGTTATTTAAACACATAATTGTATAAATAATTAAAGTGGATCAAAATCCCCTCACACAAAATATAGGAAGAACCAAAGGAACCAAGATCAAAAGGGGTTGGGTAAGATGACTAAAAATAAGCGTTGGCAAATAGTAAAGGTATGATAAAATGATAGATGGTATATGGTATTTTTTTAGGACGATGATGTTATGAAGATGGGTTATAATGGTAAGATGTTTTCCACCAAGTGTTAAGGAGAGGTAAGTGGGAGGGTATGAAATAAAGGCAAGAGGAATGGTGAATGAAGGAGTCAAGGTAAATGGTAAATGGAAACAATAAAGTAAATGTTTTTGGCCAAGATGAAAAATTATGGTTTTTATTTTTGGCAAGGTAAATGTTTATGTTATTCTTGTTGATTTGGAGATGCATGTCCAGATCCATATATGATATAAATAAAATAGTCAATCATGTAAATTGCTTGCCCAAACCTCTTTTGAATAATTACTTTGTTAAGAACTTTCTATAGATTTAGATTTCAAAAATGTTATTTTGATATTCATTGGTCATCAATTTTATTTCCTTCAAATATTGAGACAAGATATCTTTGTAGAATTTGTAATCAAAAATGTAGGTAGGGGTGCTAAATGTGGATAAATATTGGATGATAGGTATGATTTTTCAATGTAAAGGTGGATGATAATGGAATTTATAATGGTCGAGAAATAAATTAAGATCAAGATTTTTAGGCACACATAATGTTGATGATTCTAGATTTGACATAACTTTGGATGTGATGGGGCTGAAGACTTTTGAATATGCTCTTGATACGACCACCAAACTTTCTTTTATTTAGGCTTGAGATTAGTTTTCATATAATTATGCTATTTATTATAACTTGTATTTGTTTCATTTGTTATAATGTCTTAATCAAGAAGTGAATAACTGTTATGCTCAACTATCGGTGCCTCTATGAGGTTTTCACCAATCCAGCTATCTTGATTATCCCATAATGCATTTGAGAAGGTTTTAATAAGGAACATTGACTTTCTACTTTGATTATCTTCTATCACCTCTAAAAATGTTTCACTAGAAGATGTTGAGTATAAAATTTGATGGTCCCCTAGCGCCTCCAAAAAAATTTCACTAAGAGGTTGTTCTTCTTTTGAATGAATGTGGTCTTGGACTCCCTGATATTCTTTAGTTGATATGTCACCATAGATTTATTTCAATAAGGTGTGATTCTATCAGTCCCAATCAACACTTTTGGGAGGTGGAAATTCAATATAATGGTTATGATGGTTGGTGGTAATGGAATGTAGAATGGTAATGGTAGGGGAAGAGGCCATAGAAGATACTAGGAAAATTTGTGTCAACACTGAAATAATCATCCTCAAAATATATGAAATGATCACAAATGTATTAAAATTTATATTCAAGGCATATGTAACCAATGTTATAAAAGTCATGAACATATTCTAATTCCAAAGTTGATTTTTGACTCAAGGGACTCTAAATCCAATAATGATATTGATGTTGATTTTGCTTATAATGCTAAATTTGATGTTGGTTTAAGAATAAAACCTAACTCTAATTTTTATTCTTAATCTAGTGTGGATGTTGTTGTAATGTTATCTTGTTGAATGTTTGGTTTTGGAAAAGTAACATCCTGTGATGGCATAATGGGATCCACAGAGACTGGTTTGTCAAAGGGAGACTCCATGAGGGGAAAAAGGTCAAGAGATAACTTCTTAGAGACTTGTTTGTCAAATGGAAGGTATAGTATTAAAATGTGATTCATCATAGGTTAAATTGTCAAAAAAAATTATCAACACAAACATTTTAGATTAGTTGGTTGTCTTGGCCTTGGTTTATAAGAAGCTATAGAATACAAGTTTTGAATATATCTTAGTCTTCAAATTATTGGATAAGTTAGAGAGGTAATGATTGGCTTAGTTAGGGTTAGATTATTGGTAGGGGTTTTATAAAGTGGGGAATGGTTGGAAATAGATGAATAATGGTCAATGGTTAAATAATGATAGGATTGACAAATGTTGGCTTTTAGCCTAGGATGGTAATTATGACCCATCGAGTTATGATTAGGCAAATTTATTGGGAGAATGAGTTACCATACTTAGAATGGCCTAGAATAGTAATGGTAGAGTCTTATGGAGCTTGGTTTATCACATAAGGAAAATGATGAGGTCTTGAAATGGTAATGGTAGGATGTTAAAAATCTTGGTTACTATTGCAAGCCCAAGAATGAGGTCTTAGAATGGTAATGGTAGGGCATTGTAAAGCTTGACTACTCGTATAAGCCATAGGATGAGGTCCTAGTATAGAAATGGTAGGGAATTATGGATCTTGATTTCTCACACAAGCCAAAGGATGAGGTCCTGAAATGGTAATCCTTGGATGCTATGGATCTTGGATGCTCACACAATCTGAAAGAGAGTTAATGGTATAGGTGTGGGATTAGATGTCATGATCAATGAGATGGTAAATATTTTACATCGCTCAGCCTAAAGAATGTACCACCAAACATGGCACTTGGCTTTTTTCCCTAGATTATGGATTGTAAGGAGGATATGCATCTATATCACAAACCACTTATTCACAATATGGGTCTCAAACAAAGTCAATTTCTGTAGCCATTCTATCATAACTTGGATTATACATGACTCTACTATAAGTGTATCAAGACATATCCACAACAATTATGAGCATTCCATAAAAATTAACAGACTTATAAAAAATCTATAAAAAAAATTCCAAAGGACATGGTTCAAGCTTGGTCTAGGGGAGTTGTATATCTAAAATTTCTTATGTTAAAACTTGGTACAAAATAATCTAATGTTAAATGTCTAACATTAAATATCTAAACCAAAAGGTCAAGGGGTTAAATAAAACTTCGCATGTCAAACTCTAGGTTCAAAGTGTTCAAAAAATGTATAATCTAAGAAAATAAAAGTTGTTAGGTACTTTTACCAAATGCAACATCAAAATCTAGGGTCAAAATAGGCATATACTAGGAATTTTTGACAAAACAAGCACAAAAGCTAGACTTAAAAACAAGATGAGATTTAATCTAACAAATCTGAAACACTTTGGCATGAGCTTCGCATTTGACTTTAGACATGAACTTTGTCAATTCGTATAAGGCATGAAACAAAATGCATAAGTAAGATACGTTATTTCTCCCAAATTAAGGTACAAACAATAGTTTTTCAAATTGGGTAAAGAATTAACCTGAGTTATAGAACCCAAAAGAGAAAGATCGATGTCTAGGCCCAAATTACGCAAGGCATAAACAAAAATAAATCAATGTTTGAATTTAAACTTGTCAAGGCTAATTAAAAACTCAACTTAAGGAAACTAGGCTTATTTTAACAACAATTTTAGACAAAATTGAATGGCATAATGGTTCTAAACAAAGATCTAAAAGGCACACATGGATTGGTTTCAAATTAAAAACATGGACATAAGGTAAATAAGTTCATGAAATGGAGAAGTGTGACAAAATTATCATTCTATAAAATCTAACCAATGGTTTGTTTCAAGACTCAATGGAAAAAAGTCTCAAAATGAATTAGCCAGTGTAACATTACCCTTTTCAATCAAGTGAGACACACATAAAGATTTGTTAAAAGACTAAGGCAAATGCATGTAATAAAAATAACTACTGTAATGCCTCCTCAAATAATGGAGTGATGTATAGAAAACTCATTTTGATGTGGCATAACAAAAAAAATAGATACCTTAGACTCAAAACCATGTAATAAAAGGATAAATTGACACAAAAACCTAAGTGTAATGTCCTAGATCCTAAAACTAACAAGGTTTTATAGTAATATCACATTCCATCTATATACATTCTAAAGAGAGAATTTTAAATGTTAATCCAAAAATAAAAGTGTGTGAATAAGTAAGTTTTTTAAACCCCCCTTCTCTCAATAGATTTTATTGGAACCTTAGGATACTCTCCCTACATTAACATGTCCATGGCAAGTGGGTTTGTTCTAAAACTAAATTTTCATATATTTATAGATGGTTCAAGTGTGGCTAACACAATATATGTTCATGTCATTTTGATCCACATAAACTAGCTTGTTTTGAAAAGGTCTTATCCTTTTCATAACCACTACATCCATTGATTGCTTAGTGTAGTGTAATGTACACGTTTCCCCTATGGTCTAAGGTAGTATCTTACTAAAAGAATTTGCTTAACCACTCAAGAAAATGTCCCATTAAGTTGACCTCAATTTGTATACCCCATCATGGTGTTGGGCTAAAATAATACTGGGAGATTAATTATCAGGTTAATGCTTCCTTACATAACACGTGAGGAGGTGATGAAATTTCGTTCACAAACCAAGATGCATGAAATTAAATGACAAGTAAAAAGACTTTAGGGTTATGTTTAGATCACATAAACCATATATATTTGAGGAGAGCCTTAACTACATTCTTTCGTTCCTTTAGACAAGGAAAAAATGTAAACAAAGATCACTTTTAGTCACCTAAGTTCCCTAAGTGGGATGGGGGGAGAGCATACATGCAAAAATCATTTTTTAAAAATAAACAACTTTGAAAGAGTGAGCATAAAAATCAAACACTCTTAAGAGTATTTAATCTAAGCGTGAGTGTTTATTTTAATGCACCGAAGTGAAATGTTTATGAAATTTGGCCCCTTGGCATTTGTTGTTGAAATATTGAAACAAAATGAAAATGATTTAAATAAAAATATTTTTAAACACCAATTTAAAATGTGAAAATTGCAAGTTAGAAGTGTTTTAAATGTTTCCTTATGGCCTTTAGGTCCTAAAAAATGTGTTAGGGGTTTTTTGATATTTTGTGAAACATTTATGCAACTTTAAGATAAACTAATAGCATATTCTAAACATTTAGGAGAAAACACATGGTTTAAAAAAAAAAATGGAGTCCAGATGACCCCAAATTAAGCTATGAAAGATGGCTTATCAACTTGTTATCCTATACATAGAGGTTGATGTCAATTTTGGGTGGACCCACATCAATTTTAATATGATTGATGTTAGTTATATTAGAATTGATGTTGGTCTATTTGTAAAATTATGTAACACTAAAAAATAGAATACATGAAAAATAATGTTAAAACTTAAATTTTGAAGATTTTTAGGCCATTAATATCAAAATGAACAGCTACATATTAGTCTTATTGGTTACATGGGATGCTTGAACATATCATTAGGCACATTTTTATCATAGGAATCCAATAGGGTAGGTTATTAATATGTTAGTTTAAGCAATAAAAACATCAATAAACACACTAACACTTGCACTCAAAGCCTAGATCTTAGTGGTGAGCTTAGTATCAAAAGACAAATGAAAGAATAACTAAAATGTAAAAGATAAAAACCCTTCACCTTCCTTGTATATCTAAATTCTTTGTTGAGTGGATTCCTTAGCTTGTGCATGAAGTAGTCTTTGGAAAATTAAGGTTTTTGGTTCCTTCTTTCCTTGGCATCATTGGCTTTAATGTTGGCTTGTGTATCTTGGCTCAAGATATTGGAATTATAACATTGCTTTTAAAAAAATGGCTTATGCCCCTCTCCAAGTTTTCATTATAACATTGGCTTATGATATCTTTGAAAACATTTAGGCATAATAACTTTACATCAAAATATCTTAGGATTAAATACACAAGGCATTATATTTATAGCTTAAGGATTTAATTCTCACCCAAGGTGAGTTAGGGTTGAGTTAAGGATTATAATGGGTTCAAACCTAACCTAGGTGAGTTAAATATAACCCCAGTAGAGTTAATAGTTTTCAATTAATAATGATTTACAATGAATAGGCATGAGTCCCAAAAATTAAATATTTTAAGATATTTCCAAAGAGCTTGAAAACTCAAAAAATTCATGATGAAAGGATTGGATATTTGTAATTTTGAATTTCCTTTTTTAGTTATTCATTAATTTTACATGGATAATTTAAATAGGCATCTAAAAGATTGTTAATTAATTTTGATTAGCCATTTAGCTCTTTCAAGATTTGATATTTGTTCATGTGCCCTACTTAATATATCCATAAGCCAAATTGACTATTGTGATACCATAGGATGATTTGGGATGAATTTATGAGAGGTTATTATTGCATATGATAGGATGCCATAATTAGGGATGTCTCAACATGATTATAATCCTTGATGAATGATGTGCAATAAATTTTGGGATGTTCAATGATTCTTAGGCTTAATTTTCAATGGTTGGTAAGAATTGGTCTGAAGTCTAGTTGAAATCTAGTTGTGGCCAGTTTTAGGTTTCTACACCTTTAGTCAAATTCTAAAGCTCATTCATGTATATCACCTTTATCCCTCTTATTGGTTATTCCAAATCTATATGGAGGAAAAATATTTAAAATCCATACAATTTAAAATCCAAATCATTTAAATAAAAGGAAATAATACAAAAGGCAACACACAAATTTCAAAAATCAAATCACACTAAAAGATGTTATTCATAGCACATATCCTTTCTCTAATCAAATATAAAATTCAAGAGTTAGCCTCATGATAGAGTCAAGGTCCATTAGGGTGTGGTAGGTGGTAAGTGAATAGATTAGAAATGAAGAATAAAAAATATTTTAGTGGTGCCTACTTTCTCACACAAGTACCTAATCCTCGCAATAGACCAGTGGATCTATAAGAGGTCCTAAGGAATGGGGAATATGTTGTTGGATGGTAGGGCCATTTTAATTTTTTTTTTCATATAACCAACATGATTCAATCTTAGTATCTCACTTATTTACCTATACAACTTTGTGTTTATTATGAATAGGTATCCTTTGTATTTTGATGGTCACTAGCCACTTGGTGTCTTTGCTATGTACTTAGTATGCCTCATGTTTCTTAAATTATTATCATAGACACTTACATTATGATTTTTATATTTTTTTTTCATCTACAACATTCTTAATATTTCCACTTGAGAAATATTTTTTTGCAAACTGATCACTCTCCCTAGGAGTTCTATTTATGAGTTGCATTGTAAGACCATGGATAAGACTAGGCCTTCCTCATAAATTACCACATTAAAAATATACTCTTAAGAACATTTACCACATTTTTTCTTCCTCACTTGTGTTCCCTTTCTGAGTTGTAGTATAAGACCATGGATAGCACTAGGCTTTCCTCACAAAATATTTCAATACCCAAGTCACAATGAAATTACATATGTCAAAATTGAGATAAGTAGTGATTGATTATGAGTTACACATCATTTACATGATTCCTATATTGATATGGTATGTTTTATGCTTACTTCTCTGATATTTCACTTTTATCTTCTTACTCCTGGATTGCATGTATGCTTACAACCATTTTCTTAAATTTTTCATACTTCCCAACTTGAATTAGTGTAATTAATTTAATTTAATTTTTTTCAATTTTGTTTCTCTTTTATACTTCCCATCATGATTTAGTATGATTGATTGACGTAATTTTTTTGTTTTTATACCATATGGATTTCATGTGCCTTCCATTTTATTACATTAGTTTCATACTTCCTAATGTGAAATAGTGTTATTTTACTTGTTTTAACTTGATGTAAATATTTTTCATGGTTTAAAAACATTTGTTACCCTTTCTAACATATTTGGTTTATTATATTTAGACATATTTTGTTATTACACACTTCTTATCATGATATAGTATGTAGTACATTTATTTTTGATTACTTTTAATTTTCCATGTAATTTTTTTGCCATTTTATTTTTAACCATGCATGTGTATCACATAATGCTAGAAAAGAAAATAATCAACGTATATTTACCATAGCATATACAAAAAAAGATAAATACATGTACTAGAAATAAATATATCCATGGATCAACATCCACAACCAATTACAACTCATGAGATTGAATACAAATGTCAAAATCATATGTATATATATATATATATATATTTGTATGTATGATGTACTTTTTATAATACAAAGTAAAAAATACAAAATAGATCTAATGATAGGCTCCATCCTATCTATCATGTGTCCTAACCATGCATTATAAAAAATACATTATATATATGTCTTTTAATTTGTATTATAAAAAATACAATGTATTTTTATAATGCACGGTTAGGACACATGATAGATAGGATGGAGCCTATCCTTAGATATATATTTTTTTACTTCGTATTATAAAAAATACATCATATCTATCATACGAAGTAAAAAATACAAAGTGAAAAATATGAAGTAGATCTAAGGATAGGCTCCATCCTATCTATCATGTGTCCTAACCATGCTACCCATATATGCTTAGAATTGTCCCCTCTAAATGGTATGTTGTGATGAAGTAGTTAAGGATCTCAAACTTTCTACATGTTCCTATAGATTAGCCACCTGATCTTGCACCCATCTAATCTAGATAGTGGTAGCCATGTGTGCCACTCTCTCCCAAGACAAGTCCTTTCAGGCCTATGCCTCTCCCTCTCCCACCCATAATAGTGACTATAGTAGTTACCTCATGGCTTCCCTCACTAGTCTAAACTAGGCCATCTAGGATGGGGCAAATATTAGCATAGGAACATCTAGAGTGGTGGGGTTGTATGTTGACATCACCTTATCCAAAATGTCATGATGTGAAACCATTATTATAGCTCCCCATCTAACCTCATATGCCATCACATCTACAAAACTAAAAACTAGATAGACACTAGATAAAATATATATCTTAAAATCTATCTATCAGCCATAAATTACATGAAACTAGATTCTTATATCAAAGCTTCAATCAAAATCACAACATTTTTTGCTAGTGTTGGTGTCACTAACCATTGTCTCTCTATTTGCTCGCCCTTCGAGCATGGTATCTCCATCTTCTTATCTATTGAGCACCTCCTCCATAGCTTGCCTCCACACCAATGCAAATCCAAGAGTCACCATTCAAGCACACCATGATCCCCTCCTTAGAGGTGCATTTATTAACCACCTATGTCATATAGTAGATGTGAGGTCTTCTTGTGCTAGATCCCTTTCCTGTACCAACTATTTATCATGGTGCCTCTATTTGTGGTATGGTGATGGTGGTCACTACTGCTACTACTTATGTTATGGTGCTTATTGTGTGCCTGTATCCATATCCATAGTTTCTCCCCCTCCTATATCCACTTATACCTATTACCATGCTTGAATATTCCATAGTCTATCATGCCACTGTCCAATAACTAGTATCTCTATGGGTACTCCTCCTCCTCTCCCCCTTGGATCTCTACCATATCATTCCTAATAAGTAGGTACTACTAGAGGAATCTTCAGATGTGGGAGTCTAAAATATCCTTGAAAGTAGGCCATTAGATGTGTATTTACTCATGAGGTGTAGTGGCATGTGATCTACACCCATGCCAACCTTGTAACAACATTAAACTAAATAGGCAATATGGTATAAACGTACGTATATGGTTTCCACATGATCTTTCCTCATTTGATAGTCTTCAGAGTTAGCATATGGGGTATAACCTATGTTACATGGCCTAATATCCATTACATGACCTCAAGCAACCTATCATCAACCACATAGGGTAACCCAACTAGATGATACATGGGGCACCTCTTACATATCTTAGCATTCATCAAAACAAAAGGCCCTATGGTCTTCTTCCCTCTAGACATCCCCCCATATATATCATGCATAAGTTAGACCTAGATAATAGCCCAAAAATCATAGAGTGCTCCTTAATATAGTATAGATTGACACAATGCTATCGTATATAGTGATACCTTATTTCCTAACTTGTGACACAATACTCATGCTATCATAACCTTCTGAATGTATATAATAGTCACAATAGACATGTCAAATAAGCTCAACCTTAATGTAAGGTATATCCTATCTGAGCATGTATCCCATTAGGCTAGTTGTCATCTCTCTTCTAGATTATTTAATGTGTTAGTGATCACCAGTGTCCCTCTAATAGGTAGTCCAAACAACACGTGGACATCTTCTAGTGTGATACCCACCTCAATGGTATCCCCATCCACCACCCATTAAATTTTTTTGGTCAACTATTTTAATGCTCCAAAGGGCATGACAATGAGAAAAACACTCAATGGGATCCACCTCATATTCATGATGCCTTTTAATCCTAGTGTGACCAGTCATGTTCTATCCACATCACTCAAATGATCCAACAAATATGGTAACCAAGATGCATCTATCAAGTGCCAATATCTCCAATGTCTCTACAAAATATCAAACAAAAAAAGATGTATCAAATCTTCATGTCATCCATAATAAAAATAAAAGGTCCACCACTCATTCCCTACCTACGAAAAATCTATAAATAATAGTGATAAATATCAATGGAAAACTATTTGATCTTCCTTTTCCCCTGCCTAGGAACCTAATGGGCAATATAAAGTTCAATTTATTCATTTATGTCTTAAAAAAAAAAATTATGACTATTAAAAAATTCAATATTCCTAATGGGAATATCATCAAAAATAAATGGTAACATATATAATAGGTATTACCAAAAAAAAAAAAAAAAATCATTATTTTAGAAACATACATTAAGAAATGGAAAAGATTGCACATGCCATTGGAAGATCTCAAATGACCATTGGTATTAATTACCTGAGGTGAATACCATAGTACCAAAAGTCAATAAAAATATATAAAAAATTAAAATATATTTTAAATATAATATAATATGATATGTAAATGATTGATTGTTCAAAAATCAATCAATATTAATCTTGTAGAGATCGTGTTAAAGTGAACCTAGGTTGCACTCTCAAAGCTATTTTTTATATTTTTGGGCATGTTAAGGTTCCCTTTTTTATATCATGTACAAAACTAAATTACCAACCCTCTTAGGTAAAAAATTCCCAACAATTAACCATTTCTAATGTCTTCAATTGCTTCAAACATGTTTATAATAATAATTAAAACTTGTGGTAAGAAAAATAGTTACCCAACCTTCTTGGGTAAAAGGGATCAGAATTGAAACTTTCCTAGTTTTTTCAAGTGATTCAAATAAGTCTTATAATTTCAATAAGAAATTAATACTAAAATAAATGACATAATTTATTCATCATATTTTTTTGGATTCATACAAAATCATAATTCTAGTCTTGAAAAATCACGACAATGTTGGTTAGGTGATAAAAATACAAACAAATTCATTTAGCTAATGAGATTTTATCTAAAAACCATCTAGCCTAAAATTTATATTTTTAACCATCTTATATGTCTATGTATATAATAAAATATCAACTTATCAATACGTTATCCAAACATTGAAATTCCTATGATCATCCTTCAACAATCAATAACAACCAAAGATCCTTCAAGCACAAACTCTCAAAAGAAAAAAAATCCAAACTCAAAAATCACCATCATTTTTACTAAAAAGTAAAAAAGGTTATTTTGATAAGCCCCTACCCATAGAGGATTTTGAAATCCCCCCATAATTTGAGGGTTTTCTAATTCCCCCAACATTCAATAATGGATAAGAAATATATTATAATAAAAGATCTCATGAAACACCTTTACTAGTGGCATACTAGGAATTATCAGTAAAATGGGTTTAACTTTAGGTAAACCTATTGATACCTTGATTCAATTGCTATAATATACTAGGTCTCTCCATCCACATATCCTTTGTGGGAGTGAAGAGTCGTGATATATAGTTTAAGGACCTTGAAATTTCAACCTTTTTCCTTCTATTGAATAATTATCCAATCCTCTCTATCTCTGAAAACATATGAATCTTGGCTAAAAGAGAAGTAAAATTCAATTAATTTAATGGGATGGAAATAAAATGCAATGGATTTATTCTCAACTAATACTACCATTGAATCCCTACAAGCACAAACTAATTATTGATTTGTTGCATTAGGGTTGTTCTCAATGTCTATAAAAAAGGATATCATATCTTGATTCTCCAAAACCTTTTGATCAACCTCTAGGGTCAGTTCTATATCTTTGCTCTCAAAAGTGTCAAAAAAACTATCACTCTTCATTGTAATATGATCAAGAAGGGCATCCTTCCACCATGAATTTTTTTCCTTTCCAATGGAACTATGATAGGTTCCAACCATATGACTAGTTTTAAAATATATTCTACATTTAAATTGTAATCCTTTGTATTCAAGGGTTTGAGTCCAATAACAGTCCTCAACTTTTTGGTTAATAGTAACAAAGAGGCCAATGGAAATGTATATACAAACAAGAATGTGATTAAAGGTGGTGTGTGAATAATATGTATTAGAATCATCCACAAACATCATCCTAGATAAGGCATTACATATATCCACAAGATAGGATTTAAACTAAAACTAGAGGGGATGGTATTGTGGGAAAACCTAGAAAATCCTAGTGTTGAAAGACTCAATTAGGGTATTGAAAGAAGGAAACTATGGTTTCATAAAGATAATATACTTGTCTAAGGTGTAGATATGGTCTTGGAAAACCATGCTCCTATCTTTAAGGAGGTTAAAAATACTATGAGAAAACCCTAGCATAAGGTTAAATCTCAAGCTTACCTTTCATTAATACACATTGTGACTCTATAATTTTTTCTTAGAGTGTAGGGAAGCTTGGATAGAAATGGTTGAACCTAGAGATCAAACTAATGTCAATGAAAAAATCTTAATTTTCCATCACTACCATGAGATCCTCATCCTCAAAATAAATTGTGGGGTTTAACTTTGTTGGGACTAATGACTTCACTGCATGTTTCTCTCTCTAATACATTTTATAAACTACTTAAGTGAAATATTTTGTCTCGGCCTTCACAATCTCTCTAGAGCCTACAAATCATAAGATACCTTCAAAGGTATATCTAAGAACCTTATTTTCAATCAAGAGAGGATTTATTTCCTCCAGATTTTATTTAACTCCCCTAAAGTTGGATCCTTATTCTGATAATAATCAAGTACACCAATATCTATGTTCCTTGACAAAAATTCATTCCATGTGATCTCTGTTAGGACCTAGGAAGCACAATTGATTACCATATACAAGCAACTAACCATGGAATTAAACCAGAAGCAATAAATAACTAGAAGCTAGAAACAACACAAAATTTGAGAGACAATACAATCTTGTATTCAACTCATCCAGAAAGAAAATACAATCAAGAAGATGCTACCCTCTTGTCACACCTAATAGGCTTCCCACACCTCTAGTGCTCCCAGTAATTCTCAATCAAGAGTTCTCTCTCTCAATTATGGTCCCAACAAATAAATCAAACACAAAGTTGTTGTTCACCTCCAACCAGTCAGTAACAATACTGCCAGTACCAAGCACTCAAAAGTACTTCAAGTAGATCTACCTGATCTTGCACAACCTCCAGATCACCCTGATCTTACAATTGGAAGGATCTCTTCCTTGCCTTACTTACAATACAGACCATGAGTCTCTTAAATAGACCTCATGTAAACAATAATTAGACTTTCTTAATTACAATAATTAGATATGTAACTCAAGACTATAATTAGCCTTTAACATGCAAACTGGCCTTTCAACAACTAACTATTCATGCAACAAATAGTTCTAGAATGCACAGGTGACCAATGTTGGTCCCTGTCTACTTGGAGATGATCGATGTTAGCTGATATCTGATCGATGTCGGTAGCTTCCTGTCCACCCCTGACCGACATCGATTGGCCTGACCAACGTTGGTGGCTGTGACACTCAGTAACCTCCTCCAATGTCTGCATCAATGAAGCTTTTAGCTCCACAACCTAACAATCTCCCACTTGGAGATAAACAGTTACACCTGTACCTGTACCTATACACCATCTAATTTGTTTCCTAGCTTGTATTCCTCTTCAAGTTTAGTCTTGAAGACCAACCACCACACATCCTATGGTGCAACATCTGTCAACCAAGTAACCTGCCATATCCAATTCTACATATCCATGTAGAGAAGTGCTTGACCCTGCATCGCATGTATACTTGCTGCTAGTCCCTCTCAGATACCTGAGAATCCACTGAACCGCTTTCCAGTGCTTCTTTCCTGGATTGACCACAAACTCACTGACAACTCCCACTACTTGGGAAAACTCAGGTCTAGTACACATGTACTTAACCTCATCATGTGATTGGGGACACTACTCTATTAACTGTCCATCCAAAGATGTGCTAATCAGTTCTACATCCTGCATCTTGAACCTTGCCACTACCTTATTCACACAATCATCCTGAGACAACATCAACCTGTGATCTTCCCTGTCTCTAGGAATACTCATGCCAAAGAATCTTGTTGCTCCCAGATTCTTCATGACATACCTCTGAACTAACTTTATCTTTAGCTTAGAAACTCCCTGCATGTGTGACCCTGCATCAAGCATACAAACTACATACAATAACAGGATAATGTAGCTAATATTATCCAACTTGGTAAAGAAAACACAATGGTTACCATGACATTGACTAAAGCCCTACTTTGTCATCCACCTATCAAACCTCCATTGTCCTACAACCTGCTCAAAACCATATACCCTAGCCTTCCATCTCATGTGTCCATTCTCTCTCTTCTTTAACCCAACTGGCAACTCTACCAAACCTCCCATTTGGTTCTCTCCTAGGAATCAACTTCCTCATCCATGCCATGCTCCCACTATATCCTAGATTTTGCTTGTTCTGCTTCTTTAAAACTTCCTAGTTCTTGACCATCAGTGAGCAACAAGTAGTGTAAAGAAGGTGAATAATGAATTTGAGGCTTACTTACCCTTTTAGTCCTCCTCATGGACATTTGAGACTCCTTGATAGCTTGTTGTCTACCCATAATCCATTTTAATGGTGATCGATGTCGGTCACTTCTCAGTCTGGATCCGGCTAACATCAGTTCCATGCGACTAACCTAATTGCCAACGTTGATTTCCTAACAGACGTTGGTCTTAACCTACCTGACACCACTGACTCTGGTCTACACATGACAGACATCGGCAACTGTCTATTTGACATAGGTTTGACCTGATCGACATCGATACCTGTGTTTACCTGTGAGTGATGACTTTTTACCTGCGAGCTTACTTTGAATCATTCCCTTGTTGAAACTACCCTACTCAGAATTATTCAGCCCCTGAGACTGATCTTTGTCCATCATCTCCTCAAACACCAAGTCTTTCATGTTCTTGTCAAAAACATCAAATTTCCTCTTTATGCAATAGACCTGATCCTTTCTTGTAGCATGAGTTTCAAGAAACCTCACTTTCTTTTGTTGCTATAGAAATCTCGATCTATGCTTCCCGGATCTAAACTTTTACCCTTTGACTCAAGAACATGCATCCCCTTCTTATTCATGTGAGCAAGCCTACAAAACCACATCTTCGAATCTATAGCTGAAGTAGATAAACTAGAAGGAGAATCAGTAATACAAGTAGATAGATAAAGAGTACCTACTTTCTTACCTCTTGCTAAAATAAGTGCACCCTTGGTAACCTTTCAAGAGTCTGCTGTGAGAGTTACTATGCATCCCTCATCACCCAACCTTCCTATAGATATCAAATTTCATTTTAGGACTAGGATATGCATGACCTCCTTCAACACCCATGTGTCTCCCATCTGCAATTTCAGCTTCACTTTCCCTTTTCCAACCATTTGACAAGGCTCACCATCCCCTAAATAAATTTCTCCAAAGTCTCCCTGGACATACTCATGAAAAAATTCCCTATTTGGGGATGCATGGAAAGAGGCACCAAAATCTAAAACCCAAGATTCCACTTTATCCAAGGAACATATAAGAGCATCTTGTGCAATGATACCTGCAACAATACCTACAACACCTGCTTCTTCATTTCCTTCATGCTGATCTTTAACCAGCCAACAATCTTTCTTTACATGCCCTTTCTTTCCACAATTCCAACAGATTTTCCTATCAGGCCTGGATCTAGATCTCTTACCTATTTTTGACCTTGATTTCCCTTGCTCGATCTTCTCTCTTTGCCTTCCCCTACTTTCAACACTCAAAGCATTCCCTGATGATTCACCTGTGCTTTTCCTATGAATTTCTTCATTCAAGATTACACTAAAAACATCATCCACTTTCAAGATATTTGAAGTAGAGACAATATTACTAACTGTCATTACCAAACTATCCCAACTTTTAGGTAATGAGCATAAGATTAAGAGAGCCTTAATTTCATCATCAAAAACAATATTGACTGAAACTAACTGGTTTACCAAACCATGGAAATCACTAAGATGGCTATGTACTGATCCACCTTCCTACATTTGCAAATTAAATAATTGCTTCATAAGAAATACCTTATTCAAAGCTGAGGGTTTTTCACATAAATTTTCCAAAGATTCCATCAACTCTACTATTGTCTTAGCCTGTGATAAGTTGGAAATCACAGACGATGCAAGACTCAACCTTATAGTTCCCAGAGCCTTTCGATCAAGAACATTCCATTCCTCATCTTTCATATCTAGGGGCTTACATGTAACCCCACCCAATGGTAAGTATAGATCTTTATGATACAGATAATCCTCTATCTACATCCTCCCTAATTGATAATTTGTGCCATTGAATTTATCTATTCTTAGCTTACTTTCTTCTACCATTGCTATACTCCCACTCAATCAAAAATCCTTGAGAGTGACCTATAATAAAACACAAACCTACTCCATGCAACCTTAGCTCTAATACCACTTGTTAGGACTTAGGAAGCATAATTGATTACCATATACAAGCAACTAACCATGGAATTAAACCAGAAGCAATAATTAACTAGAAACCAGAAAACAACACAAAATTTGGGAGACAATACAATCTTGTATTCGACTCATCCAGAAAGAGAATACAATCAAGAAGATGCCACACTCTTCTCACACCTATGAGGCTTCCCACACCTCTAGTGCTCCCAGTAATTCTCAATCAAGAGTTCTTTCTCTCAATTATGGTCCCAACAAACAACTCAAACATAGAGTTGTTTACCTCCAACCAGTCAGTAACAATACTGCCAGTACCAAGCACTCAAAAATACTTCAAGTAGATCTCCTTAATCTTTCAAAAACCTGAAAATCAACCTAATATTACTTACCATGTAGATCTTCTACCTGATCTTGCACAACCTGTAGATCACCCTGATCTTATAATTGGAAGGATCTCTTCCTTGCCTTACTTATAATACAGCCCATGAGTCTCTTAAATAGACCTGATGTAAACAATAATTAGACTTTATTAATTACAATAATTAGACACGCAACTCAAGACTATAATTATCCTTTAACATGCAAACTGGCCATTCAACAACTAACTATTCATGCAACAAATAGTTCTGGAATGCATAGGCGATCAATGTCGGTCCCTGTCTGCCTAGAGATGACTGACATCAGCTGATATCTGACTAATGTCGATAGCTTCCTATCCACTCCTGACTGATGTCGATTGGCCTAACCGACGTCGGTGATTGTGAGACTTAGCAACCTCCTCTAATGTCTGCATTAGCGAAGCTTTTAGCTCCACAACCTAACAATCTCTTTACTCCCTATATTTAGGCTATGTTTCATGATGGTGCTAGTTCAAATCTAAGTAAGAATCACAAAAAATTAAAGTTATGAAACACCAAATATAAAAAACAATGATATATATATATATATATATATATATATATATATATATATATATGGACACATTACAATAAATATATAGGAAATGTATACCCTATAAATAAGGAGATTCATATCCATTCAAAATCTCAACTAGTTAACCAAATACCTATAATAAGCTACTCATAAAACAATAACATACAAACAATAATATAACCATAAGTATTACTTAAAGGTAACTAAACTAACACACATACAATAATAATATTACTCGATATTAATCTATAACATTCACCCCCTTAATCTAAGCATGGGGAGAATATCATCATGTATTGCATCTAAATTTATGACTATGTGATTTTTCCAAGGATCACAAACCTAAAAAATGGTTTTTTCATGACTAACCAAAAACCAATGATGGTTTTTCCAATGGCTTATCATATGCAAATTCTTATGCTCCTGTCGACTTATTTTTTAAACATGACAACTCTACCTAACAAACTAACAAATATCATATGATAAAACTTTTAAAAGAATACCACTAGCCCAAATAAACATAAAGTTTGCAAAGGAAAGCAACATGGCATTAACATGGTAGATGAGATGATAGCTCACCATTATTGAATCCATGTGACAACTCATCAATTCCCCTATATTTAATATAGATTGTGAGCTAATAGATATAAATGTCTTCTAGAAATTTTTCTAGAACTTCACTGAAACATTGATCAGAAAGGCTATATAATCTAGTAGAATCCTTACATCATGTTTCAAGAATAGATGTGGTGAATAAACACAAAAAATAGAAAAAACATAGTCAAAAAATCAATCTAAACTTGGGTTTGATGTTTTTGGGACACAAAAATCATAGGATTGATGGGTTTGTAGCATTTCAGCTTGGTGAATGTAATATTTTTCTTGTTAACAAATGATACATTAATCGATGCATGAATCCAAAAAGAATAGATCCACGTGCATCTAGATTAATTCAATAAAAATTGATAGCTCCAATACATTATATTATAGAGATATCAATCCACCACCCAAGTCAAGATTAATGCATTTGATGAACTAGTGTGAAACGAGTGTGTTAACAACAAGATTCATAGTAGGTGACATGAATTATCTACATAGTTGAAATACGATCTATCCATCTATATGATTAGAGTGAATGGATGATATATAAATTTGTCTTATTAACACAAAATATGTTATTATATTAGTGCATATCAAATTGATACAAGCTTAATTTGATGACAAGAAAGATTGATGCATATGGATGATAGCTGAATTATATGTAGGTTAAACAGTGAGCTCAAAAATAATTAATGTAATTGGAGAATAATCATATGGAAGGTTTAATAGGACACATACGTGATATAAAGGTTACACACAAATTGATTCCAAACCCAATAGTTATGTAGCATCTTAACAATGCCAATGTATAGACTATATAATGCATAATATGATAGAATACTATAGGAGAATGGTAAGGTGATTTGGAATGCTACTAGGATTTTCAAGCTGACATATCTAATGAACTCTAGTCATTAAAAGTTAAACACAATAAAAATACAATACACATTAATACATAGAAATATCATCTTCATAAGTAAATGTTACTCAATTTTAGGGGAAAAATAAGAAATGACAATCCTAATAAAATCTCACAAGACTATCTCTGATAAAATATGGCTCTGGTACTAGATGATGGTGTTGGTTTAGATTTGAGCATGAATCACAAAAAATAAAAGAGACAAAACACCAAATATTAAAAACACTAATATATATTCATATGAACACATTACAAAAAATATATACGGAATGCCTACCCTTTAAGTAGGGAGATTCATATCCCTTCAGACTCTCACCTAATGAACCAAATATCTCTAATAACTTACATGTATAATAATAACATACAAATAATAATATATCCATAAGTATTACTTAACAGTAACTAAATTAACACATGTACAATAATAATGTTACTAGACATTAATCTATAACATTTTGTCATTGCTTCCTTCCTTGTCAACAACATGAGAACTAGAAATGAGGCCATAAAGTCCATAGTCAGTGAGTAGCATGAAAAAACCATAAGTGAAGAAGCCATCATTATCAAGATTTAAAATATTAGTTTCTCATTTCACTCACACATCAATTTCAAAGCCTTAAATATTTAAAATTATGGCTAAAGTGGGCTATATCTCAATATCCTCCACCACTTTCTAGGTTAGAGATTAATATTTTTTGGAGACTCCTCAGGAGACAGGGAGAAAATGCTATATAATTTTTATTTAATTTCTCCCTAATCCAATTCCTTGACTGTTTGGTCAATCAACACCTTAGGGGCCTTATATTAATATCTTCCACCACTTTATAAGTTAGAGATTAATATTTTTTGTACACCCCTTAGGAGAGGAGGTGAAAATTATGTAAATTTGTTTCTTTAATTTCTCCCATAATCTAATTCCCTGTTTGCCTTCCCAATCAACACCTTGTGGTGGGGGCCTATCTCAATATCCTCCACCACTTTATAAGTTCAATTTTAATATTTTTTAGAGACCCATTGGGAAAGGGGGAGAAAACTTTGTATAATTTTTATTCAATTTTTTCCATAAGTAAATTCCCTGATTGTCTTCTAAATTAACATTGTTGTTATTGAATACACATAATATTTTCAAACTTTTATCAATTACTAATACTTTCTCTCTTGTAATAACCCATCAAGTCTCAATCTTTCTAAGTTCATGCACTAATGGGTGCATTAGAAAAGGGATGGGTAGATAATTATTAATTCATAAGATTGTTCTCCCTATACTACCACTTGTTATATACACAACCATTTCCTAAAAACATTCACATAAGATTTGCTTCCTCTTTTTCACCCTCTTCTAGTACTTTTTTGCTTTCATTAGCCCTTCCCTAGACTAAAACCCTTTTCAAAAGTTTAAAATACATTATTAGCCACATCAACCATGTAATCTAATTGATAAAACAAATTTAGGTTCTAGGTCAGCTCCTGGCTAACCTAGACCAAGACCTGATTTCATTTTGTCAATAATGATCTAGAGTTGATTAGGTTGACCCTATCAGCTAAACTTTTGGAAAGGTTTAGGGTTTGATTAAATTATATATACACATTCATTTTCATCATTTATGAAGAGAAGAAGAAGAAAATTATATTGTGCATCTACTTATCCACATTTTTACTTGAGGAACATAGCTTAGGGTTTTGATACTTTCTTTCAAGATATGGATCTTGTCTTATGGATAAGTCTTTTGGATGCATAGAGAGCTCATGCAACCTAGAGCTGAATTGTCTATTTTATACTTACAAAACACAACAACCTCTTATTGCCCACCTTGGCTAAGGGAGAGATTGAGCCTTGGTAGATTCATCTTCAAAGGTAAGTATTCATAATTGTGTTCCTCCTTTATAAGAATAGATAGATTAGTATTTGTTCTTCTCTCCCATGAATTAGGATTTCATAAACATTGACATGATTATATATCTTCTATGATTGTTTAATTTTTATGTTTATTACCCCCACTTTTTCCATAAGATTTGGTGAGAAATTTACTTTATTTGGCATATACTTAGTGAATATTAAAACATAAGACCTAGTTAGGGTTATTGCCTAGTTTTGGTTGACTAGAGACTTTGAAACCCTCCCTAGTGATTTTATTATGGTTAGATATCTCTTAGCTAAGTCTAGTAGATCCATATTGATCATGAACTTGAATATCTAATGTATAACTAATAGGAATTTTAAGTAGGATTTATCTTCTTTGAGATAGGATTTATTTATAGATCAGTTGTATTCCCCTTTTCATAAATTATGGTGAACCTAATGTGAATCTAACCCTTACAGGTTTTTATTCACACCATCATTTTTGCCATCATATTATATTTTTATATATTTGTATTACTATATCAAACCATTATGTATCTAACTTTGTGTGTGTATGTTTAACACATAGTCACTTCAAAATGAGTATGTTCTATCTATGTAGGTCTTTACCAACTATAGGTTAGTGGATATAGTAGTTTGGCACTGTATTCTTATTTTGGTCCATATTTCCATACATATTCAAACCAAATGACTCTATTTACTATTTTTTATATCAACATATAGGTCTACAAACATATTGAAACAAGTTGGGTACGTCCATTATATATTCTTTATCATACATGGTTTTACAAACATGGTTGAACCAATTGACCCAGTTCGCAAAATTTTGAAACAACATTTGAACATCACATCATAAAAATTTGAAATATAAGACATCTTAAATCCCATAAAGATTCCTTCCTTTCTCTCTATCAAATTAGTTTTTATTTCAATACTATTTTTCACATATTTAAGTCTATAAAATTGTAACCCTATAAGCCAACTAGGTCAACCTATTCAGCATAGTTTTATTGTCTATCTTCGATCTCAAAGACATAGTCAAAATGTATGACTATGTTCTTATAGACCTTTATTATGTATAATAGAAGCAACCTAGTCAAATTTATTCAATACTATTTACTTAAAGTGTCACTTGAACTGACTTTATATTGTTCTCAATCAATGAATTAACCCATATTTGCTAGTAATTAATTCACCTCTCCTTTGTAGTTGATTTCATGATTAGAGTAACTCACATATCTTAATAGGTGGTTTTTCAAATTACCATCTTAGTTAAACTATTTTTATTTTTTCACACACTACCAAATCACTTTACATTCAAAAACCATTAAACATTTGACTTCCCAAGGCCTACCTACTTGTATTTCATCACCAAAGGGGAAGCCAACTTGGTTTTTTGGCCAAGTATAAATATGTGATTGATTATATATATTTTCAAATCACCAAACACATTTATCACCACAGGACTATGAAGTGAGGGGGTAAGCCCCAATACCAAGCCAATACCATTGCCAATATGGATCTGTTTCATCCCAAACATCCTAAAACCAACCTTAGATTGATTTATAGTTATTTATTTCATCCAAATCCCCTATTCACATTAAAATTACACTTTATTATAACTTAATAACACTTACAATGACCAACTAGTTAGCCTTTAATTTTTAGTTGCTACTTTCTCTTTGATCATTATATGTTGTATTGCAAAAATTACATTGGACAATGTTGGTCCAAGGTTTATGTTATGTACTCCAATTGGATCAGCCACATTGATCCAATTATTTGTTTTCTTGCTTTCATTTTGATTCAAATTATATTGAATTTTTTTTCCTATTTCAAAACATGATTATCTTGGTCAATATAGTCTCTTACAAAATATTTAGCTTTCCTTCTTATAATACACAGTCAACCTAAAAGATTATGTATCCTTATCTTCATGTTTAGTCCCATGTTCAGTAGTACATAATGAACTTGCATGACTATGTATCCTTATCTTCCTACTAATTCCCTTGTTTAGTAATACATAGTGAGCATGCATGATTATGTATATTTATCTTCCTATTTTTTCCCCTAGTTTATAAAACATAGTCGACCAGTTTGAATCTATATCTTATATTTATATTTTGTCTTTGAATCACTCCTTTTAGCTTCCCTCTCTCATCATGAACTTCTTATTTGAGTACAACATAGAGTTGAACTCAACATACATGATGAAATTTACAAATCCCAATAGGTTTCCCCATAAATAGCTTATGGCTTCCACTTTAGATGAAATAAATGTGTATGTGGCCACTCACACAACAAGTTATGGGACTCCTCCTCATTCATTTTTTATTTCATAACACTATTTTCTCCTTAGAATATCAACTAGAATTAAATTACATGTCTAAAATGTTTTTCTTCATTAATGAGTTTCCTCAACATAGGGGAAAAAATCCTTTAATTATCTATAATCTCATGATAAGTGGTCAAGTCTAAGAACCCCATTCACCCTCCCCTACATTCTCTCATGGATTTGGGGGTGATACCTTCTTTGCTTCTTAACCTCTTCCTTCTTATTTGAATCCTCATACTATAACCTCTTCTTTGATTTCTTTAACCTCCATTCCAAGTATCTCTACTAGCATGATAAGTTCAACATCTAATGGGCATTTTATAAGACCCTTCCTTCTCAATCATTCCACTAGTTCACCATTTTATATGAATGGTAATCATGTCACTAGTGATTCATTTTATTCTAATGCCAATATTTTTCCTAGTGCATCTTTTGCTACACATGTTAATAATACCACTAGTTTCTCCTTTCCTACCAATGCCTCTCAAACCACTAGTGGCATGCATACAACTTCTCATAGTGTAACCCATGACTCTAATACCAATGTTAATGATTCACATGTCGTGAAAACTAATCATAATAATATTCAAACCCATCAACTCTTATTGAAAAATTTTAATCAAATGATCACTTTCAAAACTAATAATTCCAACCAAATGATGCAAATGTAGAATCATCTTATTCACCTTCAAAATCAACCTCAATAGGTTCTATGGGGAGAAAATAATTAAAATTCTCCCCACCCCCCTTAGATATTCCCATGGCAATCTCATTCCTCAGCCACCCCTTGTTAAAAAAATGATTAATATTCTTAAAAATGAACCTCTTCCACCTCAAATTTCTAATATAGACATAGGAGGTGTCACACCTACCATTATTTATAATGGGTCAACTGATCCTACCTTACATTTAAAAATGTTTGATAATATCTACAAAGATTGGGACAAATTAAACACTTTTGCTACTACCAATATATTAGCAAAAATGATCTCTATAGATGATTTAGATTGGTAAAATCAAATAAAATCCAATTTTATCACTATTTTAGAAGATCTAGTTAATTCCATTGTATAAGAGTTTCAAACTAGTGACATCCCTGAGAATACCTTGGCTCACTTTATCAATTACAAGAAAATTAAAACCAAAACAATACAATATTTCATCAAACAGTGGAAAAACTTATCAAATAAGTGTGAGCATAACATGGCAGATGATAATATCTTTCATATATTAAATAGCACTCACTATCCTAAGTTGTAATTTTGGGTTAGGACTCTCTCAAATAACTTTGGAAGAAGTCCTCGACTAAGCCAAACACTAAGATTTTCTCATGCACTAGTTTTAGCCATCCGAATCTCCCATGAGAACTCCCATGCTCATCAATAATAAAACATTTCATGTTACCAATTATGGTGTCATTGATTCCTATGATACCATTCACAACATTCAATTCATTACTCCTAACCATGTTATAGAGTAAGTTCCCCTTCTAATTAACACCCCTAATCTTTAATTTTCTCAAATAAATAACATTAATGATCATAAACCATTATGCTTAGTTGAGATCCAGAAGCATCTACCAAGGCCTCTACAATGAGAGCTAGACCCACCTCATTCTATGAAATCATGGTATGATCCAAACAAATTTTGTTAGTTTCATGCAAGTTACAACTACTCTCATGAGACTTGTAGGAAATTATATAATTCAGCTCTGTATTTCATACTTGACCCAAAATTTGATCATGATTCACTCGTTTGTAAAAGGTAACAATCCTATGATATAGCCTTTAAATATCACAAAACATAAAACATAAATCAAGCTTTAAACAAGGCTAATGGTAACCTTTCCATATTTAAAGACCCTCCTCTTAATCATCAAGACAATAATGACAAGCCTACTCCTTCCACCAATAAAATTTAAATTATTATAGACCAAACTCCCAAAAAAAGTGTTAAATATGACTAATATGTAATAAGTAGTTGTTTTCATTGGTTCTAATCCCACCCACGTACACCGAGCATCCCAGACATTTTATGTTATCTAATATTGTTCCCCATATCAACTAATAGAGTTGAGACAAGAGGACCATATCTCTTTCCAAAAACTAATTCCAACACCTCAATTGGATAACACCTTTCACACTATTTATACAACTACCCTAACATCTACACCTATCGACAACATTAATCCAACTCCCAATAACATTTCTTCAAATCAATCACCATACAAACCTAAATTAACTATCCCATAATCTAACGACAATCAATCACTTTGTACCAAAACTAAATAGACCACATATTATCAATATAAGTTTGAATGCAATTTTACTCTTGCTTCCCAAGAGCTCTTCCATTATTACACACATCTATCTAATATTCCCCTTGGGTTATGATGAATGGGACCCTAACACAGAACTTATTAATCTCTCATCTCAAATACCCTTTCTTGAACACATATGAAGATATCCACATCATTTTCACCACTTGATGCAAATCTTATTTTAACTAAACATCCCTCATCCTCCCCTAACAGGACATGAAGCTACCTTATCTAGGTCAAAATATAGTATCTTAGAACAATATGAATAGATGTCTATACATGTTGATGAAACAATTAACACTTTTATTTCCCTCAAATTCTCTATTGCATCCATGATCCTAGATGAGATTCTGCTTTGTAAGGATGATCCTCCACTCTTTATAATAATTTAATTAGGTGATATCTAAGTTAAGCATTCTTTGATTGATGACGGTTTTATACTTGGGTCCCCTCCTTTGACTTCATTAAAAAACATTGGATATTATGAGTGTAATCTTAAGTCCACATGTAGTACATGCCAAGGTTATGATATAAGGCAAATGCCTTATTTAGGTTGCATGTGGATTCATATTACCATCCCTCCTATTATTTTTTGAGTGAAGGTCATGATATTCAACATTCCCCTTTATTATAACATCTTTATTGGTAGGCCTTGGACTCATTTCATGAGGGATGTCACCTTTTATACTTGCTAATGTGTCAAGATTCTCCACAATGGTGATATCTATAGGATTAAAGGAGAAACCAACCCTTAGAATTTTGAACAATTATAAGAATGTTGTTTATTCAAAATTATAACCCTTGAACCCTTACTGAGTGTTCCATTTATAGACTATCAACATTTCAATTTTCTCATCAACTCTACTTGAGTTTATCATGGTCACCTCAAACTCATCAAGAAATATACAACCTAATATTTTAGACTCTCATGATGATAAGCCAAATTAGATCAACCTCAAGATCAATACTTTGGATCTCTCTCCTCATCTCATTGCCTGGCTTCCATCATCCTTTAAGCTGCATTCTCTTTAGCCACATATTGATGATATATATGTGGTATTAACCAAAACTAAACATTCTATTCATGATTCCACTTCTGATGAAAGGTTCATACTTACTTGCACCATCGACCTTCATACACCTGATTATGATGATGCTTATACTTTAGATGATATGTTTTTGGTCTTGTCTAGGCTAGAGATGTTAAGATCATTCATTATCTTTCTTAATTGTTTTATTATTTACATTAATATTATCTTATTCTATCTTAAATAGTTCCTAATTATAATATTCTTCATCTTTTCTACATGATAGAGATGGAGTAATTACATATCACACCTCTAGTTTTGGTAGATCCTCTTAGGAGCATCCTTATGGATTATGCTATGACATGTCCCTATCACTTTTATATATATCAAGATCTCTATTGCTTGCTTACCCCAGAGATGACTTTTACTATCATTAATCCCTCTATGCATCTTAATTCTCCCTCAGTTGATCCTAGTCTAGATCTTACTCTTATTCGACCTCTAGTTAAGCTTCATCTTATATATGATTCTACTTCACCTTCAAATGATCCTATCCCAATCTCTCTAGTAGTCTTGCCTCCCTTTGGTGAAGGACTTATTAATTTACCACATCTTAATCCCCTACCCATCTAATTGATTGATCAACCTTATTGTGATATTCATAGATTTATTGGTTATTAGACTGGAAACTACTAGTTATACCAAGCTTCCCTAGATTTTACTTTTACTCCTCCCATTAGTAGACCCTCAAATTATACTAACAAGTGTATATATTGATTATATAGTATAGATAATCATTCTTATACCCATTTTTGAAACATTCAACAATATATAGACAAATTACATCCTACCCTTCCTCATCCTAAAAATAAGGCTATACCTCTTCCCAAGTTATTCCCTAAGCATATTCTAAAATATGGAGAGGTATATTATCTTTGGCATCAGTGCGATAACCATCACACTGAGCATTTTTTTATCATAGGAATCTAAGAAGGGAGGTTAGTATAGTGTTATTTCAATAAATAAAACTTCAAATAAAACACACTAACACTTACACTCCTAGCCTAGAACTTAGGGAGAGATTATGTAACAAAATGCTAAATGGAAACATTAGAAAAACATAAAAGACATAAATCCTTTACCTTCCTTTGGGATATTTAAATGATTTTTTGAGTGTCTTGATTGGATTTTGCTTCAAGAAATATTTGGCAATGGTGGTTATGTAGCTCCTTCTCTCCCTGGCACCATGGCTTTGATGTTGCTTGTGATTGCTTTGGCTCAATATTTTGGCATTATAACACTATTGCAAATATTTTGTCTCTCTAAATTACCATTAAAACATTTTATTATGATATTTTTGAAATGAAGAGGCATGGCCTTTTATATATAGCTTTAGGAGTTAACTCTCACCAATGTTGAGTTGGGGTTGAGTTAAGTCTTAGAATAGGTTCAAACTAAAACCTAGGTGAGTCAAATCTAACCCTAGTACAGTTGATAGTTATAAATTAATTATGATTTGAAATTATTAGGCATGGATCTCCAAAATAAATATTCTAGGATATTTTCAAAGAGTTTGACAACTTATAAAGTCAATGATGAAAGGTTAGGATATTCTAAAAATTTTAATTTTATTTTTTTAGATATTTATTAATTGTAAATGGATAATTCAACTAGGCATTTATTTTCGTTTATCTTGTTAATTTATTTAGATTATCCTTTTAGAATTTTCAAGATTTTATTTAAGTGTGGAAGTGCCCCACTTAATAGGTCCATGCGCCAAATTGATTGTTTTGATGATGCAAGGTGATTAGGGATGAATTTGTGAGAGGTTATTATTGATATGATAGAATACCCCAATAGGGATACCTCAACACATTTTTTAGATTTTATGAATAATGTGATTATAAATTTGGGATATTTAATGATTCTAAGGCTTAATTTTTAATGGTTGGTAGGAATCAATCTAAAGTCCAATCAAAAACTAGTTGTGGCCAATTTTAGGTGTCTATAGTTTGCCCCTATTTGGGAATTCATTTCAAGATAGAGGCATATAAATGTCTTCTCAAATAATTAAAAGGTCTTCTATGCCTACAAATTTAATGGAAATGGATGAACTATAGATTTCCCCTCCAGGGAATGGTTAGAAAAATGGGTTGGTGATCACTCCCTCAAAAGGAGGGAACAATGGGACTAAAAAGTAAAATAGGGAGAAGACATTGATTTGACCATACGTAGTTGTAATCAACAACATGATGAGCTTCCCTAATTGGGTTGACAAACAAGATGATTAACCCATAGGCAATTATAATCATCAACATAAGTAGGATAGAAGAAGGAAATTAACCCATGAGTGAGATTAATCTAATCAAGATAATGCTTGCATGCATTAATTTAAGAAGAAGGTGTTAATTTTCACAAAGGTGGTTATAATTAGTAACAAAGGTTGAGACACTAATTTTGCCAAAGATGATTATAATCAGTGACATAGGCACATGTTCTAGTTAGGGTAGATGAGTCAAAATAATGATTTTCCCATAGATGGTTATAATCATTAATAATATCTAGATTAAAATATATATTTGATTATGTTCTAGTAGGATATATTTGTAAGCATAACTCAAGGATATAATTTATTGCATAAAATAAAGACAAGCTTATGCAAATGTAGATTTGATGGTCTAAGGACTAAAGAAGACATAAATAACCAGGTATACAAGGATGCATAAAGTGATGAAAGAGATGATTGGAAGAATATGGTTGATCAATTTTAATAATTCACTTTTACCTACCAAATTTAGAGATGCACATCCTTATTATCATTGATACAACAAGAATGGTCAAGGCTGATTTAATCAAGGTCTGTAGGATTTTCTACGGTTTTTAAGGAGAGAATTATGTATCTCTATTTATTTTAATATTTATTGAGTTATTTTTTTCCATAACACATGATAGTATTCATCATGATATAAAAAACCATGATAACTTGGCTGAAATATGCACAAGGATTGATTCTTGATCTAATAAATATATTAAAATAATGCACTAATGATAAAACCCATGATGATAATGTTGATGTATGAATATGGATATACTCAATAATAATGTGAAAGGAATCACCCAATGAACACATATAGACTCAGTCAAGGTAAAACAAGAAAAACAAGAAAATAAAGAAACAACAAACAACACATAGAAAGCTTGAAATAAAAACCAATATAAAGTATTATGTAATCAACCAAGTCAATTTCTATTCATGAAGGATAAATATAATGATAAACGGGTAGTATCCCCAAGCAATGATACATGCAAAGGGAAATGTCACACTCCTAAAGGACACATGTTTTTCTATTTTGAAAATTTTGAATGTTTTTGGAATTTTTTGGGTATCTTAACTCATTAGAGATTGACAATATACCACCCAAAAAATGGTGAGAACGTTGGCTTAGGTTGTTCACAAATTAAGAGAGCGTATGGAAAAGTGGGACCGAACTGACTTCAATTTTCATAGGCCATGGCTTCCATAATCCCATTAGGACCTCAAGTCATAGTTTTTCCATGCACCCAAAAGGTAGCAAGAATTGACTAATTCAAAATAAGTTCACAAATTAAGGAAAATGGAAAGGTTTTTAAAAATAGTAATGGTAAGGTGATGTGGTAATGTATGGTAAAAGGTGATGTTCCTGATTTGCCCATAGGTAGTTATAATCAAGAAATAATGGCAAATATTTCTGCTACTAATTTGCCCATATGTAGTTATAATTATTAAGACAAGGTAGAAAAATGATTTTCCCATAGGTAGTTATAATTAGTGGAACTAGTAAAATGTAAATGAAGGATAATGTTCTAGATCCACTATCACACTTCTTTCATAGACTATCATTTAAACATATAATTCTAAAACTACTAAAAATAGATTAGAATCCCCTCACAAAAAGTGTGAAAATAACCAAAGGAACCAAGATCAAAAGGATTTAATAGGGTAGCTAAAAACACTTTGGCCAGTAATAAATGTATTTTAAAATTGCATACGATATGACATAAATAATAATGAGGATATAAACATTAGATATAGTGGTAAGAAGATTTTCCCTAAATGATAAGGTAAATGACATGGTACGAAACAAAAATAAGATGAATGGCAAAAATAAAATGGTGAGGTAAATGGAAAATGGCAAAGGTATGGTTTTGGGCAAGGTAAATGATAGTGTATGGAATAATGGAAAGAGGATTAGCAAATGAAAACAATAAGGTGAATGACAAATGACAAGTATGGTTTTTTTCAAGGTAATTTTTTTTGGCCAAGTATATGATTATGTTGTTCTTACTGATGTGGAGATGCACGTCCTGATAAAAAAATGATACAACTATAATAGACATTGATGTAAATTTTTATCCCTCACCCCTTCTGAATAGCTATTCTATCAAGAACCTAATACATATTTAGACTCCAAAAATGTTTTTGTGATCTTCATTGGTTATATATTTTCTTTCCTTCAAATGTCAAGACAAGATGTCTTTGTAGCCTCTATAAAGGAAAGTGTGGGTATGAATGATAAATAGGGATAAATAATGGTTGATAGGATTGATTTATAAATGTAAAGATGGATGATAATGGGATGTATAATTAACTAGAAACAAATGAAGATTAAGGTTTTTAGGAACACACAATGTTCTTAATTTCAAATTTGATATAAATATGTATGTGGCAGAGCCAAAGACTTATAAATATGATCTCAATAGGACCACCATATTTTTCAATTTTTTGGGCTTGAGATTAGCTACCATCTAATTATGTTTTAGATTGGAAGTTGTATTTATTTTGTCTTTGATAATGTCTTCATCAAGCAGTGAATAACTATTATGTTCAGCTATTGGCACCTTGATGAGATTTGCACTAATGAAGTTGTCCTAATTGTCCCATAGTGCCTTCAAAAAGGTTTCACTAAGGATTGTTAAATTTGGAATTTGATTATCTTATACTACCTAAAAATCTTTCACTAGAATATGTTGAGTTTGGACATTGACTGTCTTCTAGCACCTCTAAGAAGTATTCACTAAGAGATTGTTCTTCTTCTGAATGAATGTGGTTTTGGTCCCCTGATATTTTTTAACTGATATGTCACCATGGATGTAGTTCAATAAGGTATGATTTTGTTAGTCCCAATCAATAGTATGGGAGATGGAATGGCAATATAATGGCTATGTTGGTTAGTGGTAATGATATGTGGAACAATAATGGAATGGGAAGTGACATCACAATCCTTGTAGAAGATACTAGGAGAACTTGTCTCGATGTTAAAGTAATCATCCTTAAAAATTGTGGAGGGATCAAAAATATATTAAAATTGATCTACAAGGCATTCATAACCACTATTTTAATGACCATGAACATATTCTGATTTTGGAGTTGAGTTTGACTTAAAGGACTCTAAATCTGATGGTGTGACTAATATTAATTCTTCTTCTAATGATAAATATGATGTTAGTTCAAAAGTAGAACCTAACATCAAATTTATTCTTCATATGGTGTGGATGTTTCTATACTGATGTCTTGTTGAATGTTTGGTATTGGACAGGTAACAGCCTGTGATGGCATAATGAGCTCTGTAGAGACTAGTTTATCAAAGTGAACTCATCCATGAGTGGAAAAAGGTCAATATAAATTTATTTAGAGACTAGCTTGTCAAAGGGAGGATCTTTAAAAATAAGACAATAGTTGAGGTAATTATTTTTCCAAATGTATTTATAATCATTAATAAGTGACTCAACAAAGACTATTTTGTCAAAGTGAGTCACCTCGACAATAATATAGTTTTAAAAGCCGATTCATCACATGTTCACTTGTCACAATTAATTGTTTCATTAAAAACATCTTGGATTGTTTGGTTTTATTGGCCTTGGTTTACAATCAGTTATAAAATACCAATTTTGAATATATCTTGGTATTTGAATGATTGGCTTTGTTGTGGTTGGATGATTGGTATGGGTTTTCTAAAGTGGGTAATGGTTGGCCATATATTAAGGATGGCTAGTGTTTAGATAATTATAGGCTTAATAATGATTGGTTCCAAGACTAGGATAGTAATACTAACCCATTGAATCATAATTTCATAGCCTTATTAGGAATTAGCTATCATACTTGGAAGATCCTAGAATGGTAATGGTATGGAATTGCAAAATTTGGTTTCTATTATAAGCCAAAGGATAAGGTATTAGTATGGAAATGGTAGGGTGTTATAAAGATTTGTTAATTACACAAGCTAAAGGATGAGGTTTTAGTATATAAATGGTATGGCATTATGAAGCTTATTTGCTCACACAAGCCAAAGTACAAGGTTATGGAATGGTAATCCTTAGACATTGTGGAGCTTGGTGGCTCACACAATCCAAAAGAGGATTAATTATATATGTGGGGGATCAGATGTAATGAGCAGTAAGTTGATGAAGATGGTGTGTTAATCACCCCAAAGAAGGTATCACCTCATGTTGTGCGTGAGGATATTATCTTCATTCCCTAGATTGAATATTATAATAAGGATAAGGATTTGTCTCAAAAACCACCTCTTCACTATAGGGGGCTTGGTCAAAGTCAATTTGTGTGACCATGACATCATAGCTTGTACATAGATTTATTATGATTACATCAAGACATATCTAAGTCAATGATAAACATTTTGTAAAAAGGCCTAGAAATTTACAAACTCTTAAAAATAATGTCTAAATGATAAATGGACCAAACATAGTCTAACTTGGTCTAAAAAGTGGATTTGTATCTCCAAAACTATCTATGCTAAAACTTGGTAAAAATAGTCTAAAATCATATGTGTAGTGTCAAATGTCTTAAACAAAATTTCAAGGGGATGAATAAAAACTAGCATGAAAAACTTTAGGTTCAAACTATTCCAAACAAGTCTAATCTAGGAAAACAAAAGTTGCATGTTATTTTGGCAAAACTAGGCACAAAATCTAAGCTCAAAATAAGCATGTTCTGGGTATTTTAGAAATGACACCAAATTTAGACTTTAAAATAAACAAGGTGAAAGATTTAATCTAACAAATATAAAACACTTTAGCATAATCTAGGCATTTAAAATTTAAAAAAAAAACTTGGTGAATTGGTATAAGGCATAAAATAATAGCCATATTAAAGATAGGTTATTTCTCCAAAATAAAGGCACAAACAATAGTTTTCAAATTGAATATTTTTTAAGAATTAACCTAAGTTACACAACCCAAAAGATAAAGATCAATATATGGGCCAAAATTACATAAGGCATAGGAAGAAATCAATCAATGTTTAGATGTGAACTTGTCAAGATTAATTTTAAAAAAAAAATTTAGAAAAACTAGGCTCTTCAAAATAGACAACAAGCTAGAAAAAGATCCAAAAAGGCATATGTGGTTTAGTTTCAAATTGGGATTTGGACACAAGGTAAACTAGTTATTAAAATAATTTGAGAAGTGTAACAACATTATTGTTCTCAAAAGATATGATCAATGATTTATTTCAAGACTCCAAGGCATAAGATTTTAATAATTGGCTAGCATAACGTTATAATTTTCAATCAAGTGACACACACACAAGGTTGATAAAAAATACTAAGGCAAAGGCATGGTGTCAAATGGGTAGCATAACATATCCTCAAATAACATAGTGATGTATAAACAAGACTCATTTTTATGTGGCATGATAAATAAAATAGATAGTTTAGACTCAAAACCATGTAAGAAAGGATAAACTGACATAAACACCTAAATTTAATGTCCAAAATCCTAAAACTGACAAGGTTGCATAGTACTACCAAATTCCATCAATATACTAGATCTTAGGAGTATTTTAATGGTTAATCCAAAAATAAAAGTACATGAAAAGTAGGTTCTTTAGTCCCTCTCTTCTCTCAATACTTTTTTACTATGACATGGAACTTTAGGCTACTTTCCCTACATATACAATATGACTATGGCAAGTGGGGTTGATCTAAACTATCAATTTTTTCACATTTCTATATGGTCCCAATTATGGCTAACACTAGATATACAATAAAATCACTTGGATCTATCTAAACTAGATTGTTATGAAAAGGTCTTGTCCTTTTCACAACCACTACATCCATTACTTTATTAGTTTAGTGTGTTGTCCATATTTCTCTCGTGGTCTGAGTTGGAGTACAACTAATGCAACTTATTTTAACCATTCAAAACAAGAATCCTAGTAGGTCACCCTTGATTTATATACCCCACCATGGAATGGGGTTTAAATGGTGATTGGAGATGAATTCCCAGGTCAATGCTTCCCTATAGAATCCATGAGGAGGCAATGGAATCCCGCTCATAATCCAAAATGCATGAAAATAAAATATAAGTGAAAAGACTTTAGGACAATGTTTGGATCACCCAAACCATATAGATTTGAGGAGGTGCGATGTTCTTTTCATGATTTTTGGACTTAAAGAAACCAATTCAAAGAAAGAGTGATTTTGGTCACCTAAGTTCCCTAAAGGGGATGACAGGAGAGCATACATGCATCAATCATTTTACAAAAATAAACAACTTCAACAAACACACAATAAAAATGGAACTCTTATTAATATGTAACTAGTGTGAGAGTTCATTTTAATCACCAAAATGAAATGTTTGTGTGAAATTTTTGGACCCTTGGCATTTTTTGGTTAATAAACTTAAAATAAATTTGAAAAACATCTAAGCATGGAAACATGAGGTTTATTTTAAATAGCAAAAATAAACTATGCAAAATTTAACCATCTTCAAACTTGGCCTTTTCCACCTTAAGACCTATGATTGTTAAAGAGTTTTTTCTTGGTTAGAAACCCAAATGTGAATGTGAAAAAAACATTTAAAATTTTTATCTAGGGTTTATCTATTGTTTGATCTCAAATATTGAAGTTGATCCATGTATGGATTGACACCGGTCTGTATAAATCAATGTTAGTTATTCACAAAAGGATCGACATCAGTCAACATAAATTGATGTTAATTTATAAAAAACATAGAAAAAACTCAATATGGTTTTTCACGAAAATATTTTTAGTCAAATGAACTTAAAACAAATAAATAACACCAGATCAATAGGCAAATGGTTAGCTAAATAATATTCAAACTCTTAGTAACAAAACAAAAACATAAAAACTTAAGAAAAACTTGTTAAACACATTTCTGATGTGCTCTATTCTATACACAAGGGTTGATGTAAATTATAGGTGGATTGAGATTGGTGTTGGGAGGTTAAACATCAGTTTTTCTAGGATTGACATCAATCTCTATGTAAATTGTGTGTCACTAAAAAACTAAATATGTGAAAAACAAGTTAAAACTCAGATTTTGAAGATTGTCAAGCATTCATTAGATAAAATAAGAGATAAATATTGATCCCCTTACATGTATGGGATGATTTATGTCCCATTGAGCATGCCATTTGTGATCATATTAATCCAATAAGGGAGGTTAGTATAGTGTTAGTTCAAGCAATAAAACATCAAATAAAACACACTAACACTTACACTCCTAACCTAGAACTTAGGGATATCTTAGGTAATAAAATGCTAAATGAAAGCACAATAAAAACATAAAAGACAAAAATATTTTATATTATTTAGGATCTATAAATGCTTTGTTGAGTGGCTTGATTGGTTTGTGCTTCAATATGTCTTTGATAATGGAGGTTGTGTAGTTCCTTCTCTCCTTAACACCATGGATTTGATGTAGCTTGTGATTGCTTTAGCTCAAGATTTTTGCATTATAACACTATTATAAATCTTTTATCTCTCTTAATTTGAATTGTAACTTTGGTTTATGAGATCTTATAAATGAAGAAGCATGGCCTTGTATTTCTAGATTTAGGAGTTAACTCTCACCCAAGGTGAGTTAAGGTTAAGTTAAGGCTTGGAATGGGTTTAAACTAAAACCTATGAGAGTCAAATCTAACCTCAGTAGAGTTAATAGTTGTCAATTAATTATGATTTTCAATTACTAGACATGGCTATCTAGAATAGATATTTTAGGATATTTTTAAAAAGCTTGACAGCTCATAAAGATAATGATATTTTGAATTTTTTAATTTTCTTTTTTAGACATTCATTAATTATAAAGGGATAATTTAATAGGCATTTAATCTAGTTTAGCTTGTTAATTGATTTAGATTAGCCTTTTATCATTTCTGATATTTGATTTGATTGTGCAAGTGCCCCACTTAATAGGTCTATAGGTCAAATTGACTATTGTGATGTTGCAAGGTGATTAGGGATGAATCCATGAGAGGTTATTATTACATACAATATAATACCCCAATTGGGGATATCTCAACATGTTTTAGAGATTTGATGAATGATGCACAAGAAAATATTGGATGTTTGGTGATTTTTAGGCTTAATTTTCAATGGTTGGTAGAAATTGGTATGTAGTCTGATGGAAATCTAGTTGTGGCTAGTTTTAGGTGTCTACAATTATCACATCCTCTAATAGCATCTTCAAAATCACCTTATGACCATTCCTGCATACAATATTTCTCCTTCCACAAGTTACCCACATCAGAAGGATTATCCTTCTTCCATTTTTATTCCTCCACCCTAGGTTCCTTCCCTACCTATGGTTTCTTTCACACCCATGGATAATCGTCCACTTGTGGTCCCTTCTCCACCATTGATTCATTCTTATCAGACAAATACTACTCCTATTTATCTTCTTGAGTATTAAATGCATGATATGACTCATGAGCATGGTCCTTCAGATATACTTAATTTTTTTAGAAGATATTTGATGAGATGTATTTTCATATATTTCCTTAAAGATCAATGAGACTCTCACTACAGTTAGGATCTAGCTTCATAGAGATATATCAGATGTTATGGGTAATATTTGTGGAAATATTTATCAGTATTTGTGAAAACAATTTTTTTTTTTATTTCGCTCTTCATTATGATTATGATTTGGACTTGTGATCCACTTTTATGTATATCTTATATCATTTGACTATGTGTCAAATTTTGCTTCACTTATCTCTCTTACATGGATCTTTATATTTTGCATTAAGTGTTATATATGGTTTCATTTCCTTCATATTCTCTAATGGATATTTTTGAATGCATATATTCAAGATTTCATTTCTTTTTATGGATGCATTTGTATTTTATAATGCTTATTTTCTACCTTATCTCCAAAACATAGATAATTATTATTGTGACTTGGTTATACAATCCTTGCTCCCCTTAGTAATCCTTCTTTACCATGTGATCAGTTAGTAAAAAGGTCATTTCATTGTAATTGTATATCATTGATACACTTTGGATTTCCCTCTTTTCCCTTATTTCCTTTCACAAATTAAATATACACATGGTTAAAACTTAAGATAACATATTGGTTCATAGGTAAGACTACATGTTTATTCAGTCATATCTTTTGATACTTATCATATTTTAGCCAAAGTCTAAATCTCATTTATGTGTATCATGTTTATCCATCATGTTGGTTATTCTAAATCTTTATGGAGGATGAATCTTAAAATCCATATAATTTAAAATCCAAATCATTTGAACAAAAGGCAATGATGTAAAAGGCAAAACACAAATTTCAAAATTAAAATCACAATAAAATACTTGATTCACAACACATATTCTTTCTCTAATAGAAGATCAAACTCCACATTTGGCCTCATGATAGAGTCAAGGTCTAGTGGGGTATAGTAGGCTAGTATAATAGAAATATAGAACAATAAAATCTTTTAGTGTTACCTAATTTCTCACGCAAGTACCCAATCCTCTTAGTAGATTGACAACTCTATAAGTGGTCCTAAGGAATGAGGAACATGTTGTGGGAAAGTAGGTCCATTTTAATTTTTATTTTTCATACAATCAACATGAGTCAATCCTAGTATCTAACTTATTTGCATATACAACTTTGTGCTTATTGTGAATAAGTATCCATTGTATTTTGATGGTCACTAGCCACTTGGTGTATTTTTGTGTACTTAGTGTGCCTCATATTTCTTAATGCTTTCTCATAGATGCCTAAATTATGATTTTTACATTCCCTCTTTAACTTACAACATTACTAATATTTCCCCTTGACAAATATTATTTTGTTAACTGATCACTCCCCCTAGGAGTTTCATTTCTATGTTTTATTTTAAGACCATGGATATGACTAGGCCTTCCTAAAAAATTACCACATTACAAACATCATATTAAAACATTTCCCATATTTGTTTCCTCCTATTTGGTGTTCAATTTATGAGTTTTAGTATAAGGACATGGATAAGACAAGGCCTTGCTCAAAAAATAGTCCAATACCCAAGTCACAATGAAATTACATGTGTCAAATTTGAGATAAGTAGTGATTGATTGAGCTACACGTCATTTACATGCTTCCCATCTTGATATAGTATTTTTTATGCTTACTTGATTGATCTTTACCTTTTATCTTCTTACTTTATGATTGCATGTATCCTTATAGCCATTTTACTAAATTTTTCATACTTCCCATCTCAAATTAGTGTGATTAATTTAATTTAATTTTTTCCAATTTTTTTTCTCTTTTATGCTTTCCAATGTGATTTAGTATGATTGATTGACTTAATTGTTTTTTCAAACAATTTGGTTTTCATGATCCTTCCATTTTATTACATTATATTCACACTTCCTAACATGATATAATGTGATTTTACTTGTTTTAAATTGGTGCAAATATTTTACATGGTTTAAAAACATTTGTTATCATTTTTACTATCTTTGTTTTATTATATTTAACCATATTTTTTTATTACACATTTCCCATCAAGATATAGTGTGTAGTACATTTGTTTTTGATTACTTATAGTTTTTCAAGTCATTTTTGGAATTTTATTTCTAGCCATGCATGTGTATCACATAATTCTAGAAAAGAAATCACTCAACATATATTTCTTGTAGCATATAAAATAATGAATACATGTGCTAGAAATAAATATATCCATGTATCAACATCCACAACCAAGTACAAATCATGAAATCAAATTCAAATGTCAAAATCAATATATATATATATACATATATACATATATATATATATACATATATATATATATACATATATATATATATACACACACATATATATATACATACATATATATATATATATATACATATATATACATATACATATATATATATATATATATATATATATATATATATATATATATATATATATATACACATATACATATATATATATATATATAAAGATAATGTACAAAATACAAAATAGCTCCAGTTTCCCATCTTGATATAGTATTTTTTATGCTTACTTGACTGATCTTTACCATTTATCTTCTCACTTTATGATTGCATGTATCCTTACAACCATTTTATTAAATTTTTCATACTTCCCATCTCAAATTAGTGTGATTAATTTAATTTAATTTTTTCCAATTTTTTTCTCTTTTATACTTTCCAATGTGATTTAGTATGATTGATTGACTTAATTGTTTTTTTAAACAATTTGGTTTTCATGAGCCTTCCATTTTATTACATTATATTCACACTTCCTAACATGATATAGTGTGATTTTACTTGTTTTAAATTGGTGCAAATCTTTTACATGGTTTTAAAACATTTGTTATCATTTTAACTATCTTTGTTTTGTTATATTTAACCATATTTTTTTATTACACATTTCCCATCATGATATAGTGTGAAGTACATTTTTTTTTTATTACTTATAGTTTTTCAAGTCATTTTTGAAATTTTATTTCTAGCCATGCATGTGTATCACATAATTCTAGAAAAGAAATCACTCAACATATATTTCTTGTAGCATATAAAATAATGAATACATGTGCTAGAAATAAATATATCCATGTATCAACATCCACAACCAAGTACAAATCATGAGATCAAATTCAAATGTCAAAATCTATATATATATATATATATATATATATATATATATATATATATTACAAAATACAAAATAGCTCCAGTTTCCCATCTTGATATGGTATTTTTTATGCTTACTTGATTGATCTTTACCTTTTATCTTCTTACTTTATGATTGCATGTATCCTTACAACCATTTTATTAAATTTTTCATACTTCCCATCTCAAATTAGTGTGATTAATTTAATTTAATTTTTTCAAATTTTTTTCTCTTTTATACTTTCCAATGTGATTTAGTATGATTGATTGACTTAATTGTTTTTTTAAACAATTTGGTTTTCATGAGCCTTCCATTTTATTACATTATATTCACACTTCCTAACATGATATAGTGTGATTTTACTTGTTTTAAATTGGTGCAAATCTTTTGCATGGTTTAACAACATTTGTTATCATTTTTACTATCTTTGTTTTATTATATTTAACCATATTTTTTTATTACACATTTCCCATCATGATATAGTGTGTAGTACATTTGTTTTTGATTACTTATAGTTTTTCAAGTCATATTTGGAATTTTATTTCTATCCATGCATGTGTATCACATAAGTCTAGAAAAGAAATAGCTCAACATATATTTCTTGTAGCATATAAAATAATGAATACATGTGCTAGAAATAAATATATCCATGTATCAACATCCACAACCAAGTACAAATCATGATATCAAATTCAAATGTCAAAATCTATATATATATAAATATATATATATATATATATATATATATATATATATATATATATATATATATATATATATATATATATATATATATATATATAAAGTACAAAATACAAAATAGCTCCAGTATTAAGGTTACAATCCATCTTATATATCATGTGGCCTAGCCACACTACCCATAGATAATTGGGACTACCCCCTTTAAATGGTATGTTTTAATGAGGCAAATTAGGATCTCAAACCTAATACATATCCTTGTAGATTAGCCACCTGACCCTACACTTGTTCAAGTTATATAATGGTAGCCATGTGTGCCACTCTCTCCTAAACCAAGGCCTACTAGGCCTATGCCTTTCCTTCTCAAACAAATGCTGGTGGATTTAATCTATCTCCATGTGTTTTTAGCTTCCTCATGGTCTCCCCCACTAGTCTAAACAAAATTGAATTAGATGGGGAAGATAATAACATACGAACATACAAAGTGGTGAGTATGTATGGTGTCACCACCCCATCCAAAATGTGATGATGTGCTACCACTATCAAGGCTCCCCGTCTAACCTCCTCCACTGTCAGATCTATAAAACTAAAAACTAGATATACATTAGATCACATATATATCTAAAAATCTATCTATCTAACATAAATTGAATACAACTATAATGCTATATCAAAGATTCAATCAAAAATACAACATTTCTCACAAGTGATGGTGTCACTAACCATCATCCCTTTATTTATTCTCCTGATGAGCATGATATCTCCATTTGCTCATCTATCAAGCACCTCCTTTGTATCTTACCTCCACAGCAGTTCAAAGCTAATATTCACCACTCTAGCACACCATGATCCTCTTCTTAGAGGTGCCTTTATAGATCACCTATGGCTTGGAGTTGTTATTGGGTCCTCTTATGCTATAACCCTCACCACACCTGTTCTCGCCAATAGTGCCTCCATTTTTGGTGTGGCCATGGTAGTTACTACTATTGTTGCTACTATGGTGCCTCTTTTATTCATGCATCCACATCCATGGTGTCTCCTCTTACTAACCCCACTACTGATTGTTGCTATACTTACCTAGTCCATGGTCTAACATGTTGTATCATGATCACTAATATCTCTACCAGTACTCCTCCTCTTCCTCTACCCTCAGATCTCTAGTATACCATGAAAAATAAGTAGGCACTACTAGATGAGTCATCAAGGGTGGAATTCTAAACTATCCTACCATGTAGGCCATTAAATTTGGTTTTACCCATGATGTATAGTGGGTTGTGATCCATACACATTCCAACCCTATAATAATGGTCAACTAACTAGGTCATATAGTATAAATATGTGTATATGGTTGCCACATGATCTCTCTTCATGTGATAGTTTGTAGAGATGGAATATGGGCATGACCTAAACTACATGGTCTTGTATCATCATATGACCTGTGGTAACCTATCATTAACCACATAGAGAAACCTAGTTGGTTGATACATGTGGAACCTCTTATATATCCATTAACTAAACAAAATAACATGCCCCATGGTATTCTACCTTATATATATATATATATATATATATATATATATATATATATATATATATATATATATATATATATATATATATATATATCATTCATGAGATAGACCTAGATGATAGCCCCAAAATCATAGAGTGCTCCCTAATCTAGTATAGACTACTATAAGGTTATTACATACAATGATACCTTATTCTTTAACTTGTGACACATCACTAATGATGTCATAAGTCCTATCACTATCCTCCAAATGTCTATAGTGGTTTAAATATCAAATAAGCTCACACTCAATCTTGGGTATATCCTATGTGAGCATGTCTCCCACTAGGCTAGTGCTCATCTCTCTTCTAGATCCTTTGATGTGTTAGTGATCATCAGTGTCCCTTTAATATGTAGTCCAAATAATGCATGGATATCCTCTAGTGTGATACCCACCTCAATGGTATCCACATCTACTACCCACCAAAAAGTGTTGGTCAATTGTTCCCATGCTTTAAGGAACATGACAATGATATTAAGACTCAGTAGGATATGTGTCATCTACATGATACCTCTAAATCCTAGTATGAATAGTCATGCTCTATCCACATCACTCAAATTATCCAATAAATATGGTAACCAAGATGCATCTATCAGGTGCCAATACCTTTGGCATCTCTACAAATTATCAAACAACAAAGGATCTTTCAAATTTCCATGTAATCAATAATCAAAATATAAGTCCCACTTCTTATTCCTTACCTATGAAAAATCTATAAATTACAATGATAAATGTTATTACAAAAATAATTGATCTTCCTTTCCCCTTGCCTAGGAACTTAACAGGTAAAATAAAATTCAATTTATTCATTACCTGTCTATAAAATTAAAATTTATGACTATTACAAAATTCAAAATTCCTACTGGGAATATCATCAATAACAAATGGTAGTAGAGATAATAGGTATTAAGGAAAAAAATAAATCATTATTTCTACAACATACATTAGTAAATGAAAAAGTTTGCATGTGCCATTGGAAGATCTCAATTGACCATTGGAATTAATTACCTAAGGTGTTACAATAGTACCAATAGGTACTAAAAATATAAAATAGATTATAATATATTTTAAATATTATAAATAATATAATATAATATTTATAAGATTGATTGTTTAAAAATATGTCAATATTAATCTTTTAGAGATAATGTTAAGGTGAGCCTAGGTTGTACTCTCATTTTTTTTAAATTTTCATATGAATAGCTATTTTTTAGAGCTTTAGGCATTATAAGCCTCCCTTTTTTATATTATTTATAGACCTAAAGTACCAACCATCTTAGGTAAAAAAATGTAAACACTTAACCATTCCCAATGTCTTCAATTGTTTCAAACATGTTTAGAATAATAATTAAAACATATGATAAAAAAAAACATAATTATGCAACCTTATTGGGTAAAAGGGACTAGAATTGAAAATTTCCCAACTTTTTCAGGTGCTTCAAAAAGTCTTAAAATTTCAATTAGAAATTACTACTAAAATAAATTAAATAATGTATTCATTGTATTTTTTTGGATTGAGACAAAATCATAATTCTAGTTCTCAAAAAAGCATGATAATGTTGGTTAGGCATTAAAAATAAAAACAAAGTCATTTACCTAATGAAATTTTATCTAAAAATTATCTATTCTACAATTTTTATTTTCAAATACCTTATATATATATATCTATCTAATAAAATATCAACTCAAAAATAAATTAACCAAACACCGAAATTCCCATGATCATTATCAAAAAATCAATAGCAACCAAAGATGTTTCAAGCATAAACTCTCAAAAGAAAAAAAAATCTAAACTCAAAAATCACCATCATTTTTGCTAAAGAGTAAAAAAGAGGATTTTGATAAGGCCCTACCCTTAGAGGGTTTTGAAAGGCCCATCATCATGTGAGGGTTTTTTAATTCCCACAACATTGAATAATGGAGAAGGAATATATTATAATAAAATATCTCATGAAACACCTCTACTAGTGGCATACTAGGAATTATCAGCAAAATGGATTTAACTTTAGTCAAACCTATTTATACCTTTATTCAATTTATATAATAGACTAGGTCTTTCCTTCCAAATCTCATTTATGGGACTGAAGAGTCATGCTAGATGGTTTATAGACCTTTAAATATAATTCTTTTTCCTTTTATCAAACAACTATCCAATCCTCTCTATCTATGAAAATATCTAAATCTTGGTTGAAAGAGATGTAAAATCCAATCGATTTAATGGGATGGAAACAAAATGCATCAGATTTATTCTCATTTAATAAAACCATTGAATCCACACAAGCACCAATTATTTCTTGATTTGTAGCCTCAGGTGTTTCTCAATGTTTATAGAAGAGGATATCATATCTTGAGTTTTGAGAATTTTTTTTATCAACCTTTGGGGCTAGATTTGCATCTTTTCTCTCAAAAGTGTCATGAAATTTACCACTCTTCACTTTAATCTAATCAAGATGGGCATCCTTCACCATGAATTTTTAGCCTGTATTATGGAACTACAATAGGTTCTAACCATATGACCAATTTTCAAACATCTTTTACATTGAAAGTGTAATACTTCATAGTCAAGCTTTTGAGTCTAGAAATGGTTCTTCAGTTTTAGGTTGATAGTAATAGAGAGGCCAAAGGTGGTGTGTGAATAATATGTATTAGAAGCATCCATGACCATCATCCTACCTAGGGCATTACCTATAGCAATAAGATAGGATTTAGACCAAAATTAAAGGGGAAGGTGTGGTGCGTGAACTAAACAAGCCTATTGTTAAAGGACTTAGTTATGGGATCAAAAGAGGGAAATTTTGGTTTCATCAAGAGAAGATGCTTATCCAAGGTCAAAATATTATCTTCGAAAACCATGTTCCTATATTTAAGGAGGTTAAAATACTATGAAAAAACCCTTTCACAAGGGTAAATCTCTATATTACCTTTCATTAATGTGTATTGGGACTCTGTATTCTATTTTTGGAGTGCAGGTAGGCTTTCCTTGAAATTATTTTACCTACAAATCAAATCAATTTCAATGAAAAAATCTTTATTTTTTATCACGACCATGAGACCCTCATCCTCAAAATAAACTATGGGGTTTGACTTTTTTAGGAATACTAGCTTCACTATATGTCTCTCTATAATCCATTTTATAAATTATTTTAGTGAAATATTTTATGTATACTTCCACAATCCATATAGATCCTATAGATCATAGGATCACATTAAAGGCAAATCTAATAACCTAGTTTTTTATCAAGAAAGGATTTGTTTCCTCTAGATGTGTATCTGCCCTGAAGTTGGGTCATTATTTTGAGCCTCATAAAGTCCACTAAAATCAATTTTCCTCCACACAATTTCATTCCATGTGGTCTCTACTCCCTATATGTAGGTTGTGTTGCATCATTGCTTCGTTTTTTGTCAGCAACAAGAGAACCAAAGAAGAGGTCATAAAGTCTCTAATCAATGAGTAGAATGTAAAAAACTCTAAGTGAAGAATCAATTATTATCAAGATTTAATATATTTTTTTCTCATTTAAACCACACATAAATTTCAAATCCTTAAATATTCCAAATTATGGATAAAAGGGGCCATATCTCAATACCCTCCACCACTTTCTAGGTTAGAGATTAATATTTTCTAGATACCATGTGGGAGAGGGGGAGAAAATTCTATATAATTTTTATTAAATTTCTCCCTAATCCAATTATTTGTTTGTTTTCCCAACCAACACCTTATGGGCCATATATCAATAGACTCCACCACTTTCTAAGTTAGAGATCAATATTTTTTGGAGACCCCTTAGGAGAGGAAGAAAAAATTATGCATAATTTGTTTTCAATTTCTCCCTTAATCCAATTCCCTAATTCCCCTCCCAATCAACACCCTAGGGAGTATATATTGATAGCCTCTACCACTTTATAAGTTATTAATATTTTTTAGAACCCATTGGGAGAGAGGGAGAAAAAATTGTATAATTTTTCTTTAATTTTTTCCGTAATTCAATTCCCTAATTATCTTCCCAATCAACATTGTGGTTATTGTATACACATAATATTTTCAAAATTTTATCAAATACTGATGATTTCTCTCTTATAGGAACCCATCGAGTCTCAATATATCTTAGCGCATGCCCTAAGGGGTGAATCAAGAAAGGGGTGGGAAGACCATTAGTGCTTTGTAACATTGTTGTCCTTATACTACCACTTGTTATATACACAACCATCTCTTAAAAATAGCCTCTTGTGAATCACCTTTTCCTTATTATCCTTACATATCATAATACCCTCTTGAAAATCACCTTGTCCTAGGGAGAGATTGAGGTTTGGTGGTTTTGTATTCAAATGTAAGTATTCATAATTTTTTTCCTCCTTTGTAAGAGTAGATAGATCAACATTTGTACTTCTCTCACATGAATTAGGATTTAATATACATTGATGTGAATATATATCCTATATGCATGTTTAATTTTTATGTTTATTACCCCTACTTTGTGTCACATGCTTTGGTGAACACTAGATTATAATTTACTTTATTTGTCATATACCTAGTGGATATGAAAAGATAGGACCTAGTTAGGGTTATTACATAGTTTTGTTTGACTAGAGGCTTTAGAGCCCTCCTTAGTGATTTTATTGTGGTAAGAGATCCCTTAGCTAGGTCTAGAAAATACATCTTGGTCATGAACCCAAATATATAATGTATCAACAATCATAAGTGTAAGTAGGATATATCTTCTCTGACCTAGGATTAATTTATAGATCGGTTGTAGTCGCATTTTTATAAATTCTATTGAACCTGATGTGAAGCTAACCCTTGTAGGTTTTATTTTCACTCCATTTTTTTCACCATATTATATTTTTATATATTTTAAATACTATATAATAACATTTGGTATAGTTCTAACTTTCTATGTTTAGATTTAACACATAGTCACTTCAAAATGAATATGTTTTGTGTTTGTAGGTCTTCGCCAATTACAGGTTACTAAATCAAGTAGTTTGGTATAATATTATTTTTTAGATCTAGATTAGCATATGTTTTCAAAGCAGACAACTCTATCTATTATTTTTTATATCAAAATACAAGTCTACAAACATATTTTAATAATTTGATTATGTCTATTATATATTATTCATCATATAGGGTTTTACAAACTTGGTTGAACCAATCAACCTAGTTGGCAAAATTTTGAAACAAAATTTGACAATAACAACATAAAATTTTACAATCTACAATGTATTAAAGCCCATAAAGTTTCTCTCATTTCTATCTTTGTCATTTCAATTCTTATTTTAGTACTATTTTTCACAAGTTTGTAGTCTATAAAATTTCATCCCTACAAGCCAACTAGGTTGACCTATTCGACACAGTTTTATATTTTCTTATATATAGAAGACATAGTCATCTTATTCAACTATGATCCTATAAACCTTTATTTTGTAGAAAAATAATGACCCATTTGAATCTATCCTATTTAGTTTTCATAGAAAGTCACCTACATGAACTCTATATTATTCTTAATGAAGGAATTAACCCATATTTGCTAGTAATTAATTCACCTTTCCTTTGCAGTTGTTTTCATGCTTAGAGTAACTCACATATATTAAATAGGAATTTTTTTCAAATTACTATTTTAGTTACACTACTTTTATTTTTGAACATACTACCAAATCACTTTACATTAAAAAACCATTAAACATGTGTCTTCCCAAAGCCTACCTACTTATACTTCATCACCAAGGGGGAAGCTGACTTGTTTTTTTGACCAAGTATAAATACATGGTTAATGGTATATATTGGAAAACCCCTTAACACCTTTATCACTACAAGAGTATAAAGTGAGGCACAAAGCTATTTCCATTGCAATATATATCCCTATCAACCCAAACATCCTAAAACCAACCTTAGATTAATTTATAGTTCCTTATTTCATCCAACTCCCCTATCACATTAAAATTACAATTTATTATAACTTAATAACATTTAGGATGACCACATAGTTAGCATTTACTTTCTAGTTGATACTTTATATTTGATCATTATTTGTTGTATTACAAAACTTGTATTGGCTAGTAATGGTGCAAGATTTGTATTGTGTGTTCTAATTAGATCATTGAAATTGATACAATTGTTTATGTGCTTGATTTTATTTTGATTCAAATTATATTTCAAAAAAATCCCTATTTTGGAACACTATCATCTTCATCAATACATCTCTTACAAACTTTATTCTTCCTTCTTTAAATACACAGTTGACCTACATGACTATGTATTGATGGATTAATATTCAATCCAATGTTTAGCAGTACATGGTCAACCTACATGACTATTTATCCTTATATTTATATGCAGTCCCGTATTTACCATTACACAATTGACCTGTACAAGTTTGTATATTATCTTACTATTTTTTTCTTTGATTTATAAAATACATTCGACCAATTTGACTATGTATCCTATTTTTTTATTTTTTCTTTGCATAACTCTTTTTATATTCCTTATCTCATAATGAACTTCTTATTTGAGAAAAACATAGAGTTGAACTCAACATACATGATGAACTTTACCAATCTTAATATGTTTTCCTACAAATACCTTGTGGCTTCCACTTTAGATGAAATCAATGTGCATATGGCTAATTGCAATACATATTATGGGACTCCTCATTAATCTTCATTTTTTAACCCTCATTTCTCCTTAGAAGATCAACCAAAATTAGAGTACATAAGGGAAAATGCCCTTCAACTATTTATAATCTCAAGATAAGTGGTCAATTAAAAGAACCCCATTTACCCTCCCCTACATTCTCTCATGTATTTGGGGGTGATACATTCTTTGCTTCTCAACCTCTCCCTTATGTTTTAAACTCCTTGTACTATGACCTCTTATTATTTGATTTATTCAATCTCCATGCCAAGTGTCTCTACTAAAATGATAGGTTCAACATCTAATGGGCCTTTTCTAAGAACCTTCCTTCTTAATCATCTCACTAGTGTACCATTTGATACCAATGGTGATCATGCCACTATTGATTCCTTTTATTCTAATTCCAATCCTTCTCCCAATGCATCTTTTGCTACACATTCTAATCATGCCACTAGTGCCTCCTTTTCTACCAATGCCTCTCAAATCAATAGTATTATGCATGCCACTTATCATAATACAACCCAAGCCACTAATACCAATGATTTGCATGCTTCAAAAACTAGTAAAAACATATCTCAAACCCATCAACTATTATCGCAAACTCTTACCCAAATGAATTCTTTCCAAACTAATAATTCTAACCAAGTGATGAAAATATAGAATCATCTCAATCACCTTCAAAATCAACCTCAATAGGTTCCATGGGGAGCATAAAATAAAAATTACCCTCTTCCCCAACCCCACTATATATTTCCATGGAAACCTCACTCCTCAACCAGCCCTTGTTAACCAAATTATTAAACATCTTTAGATTGAACCTTCTGTTGGGGTTCGAGATTTGCACCCTAGTTGAAGAGGGGACTGTTCAGATCTTACTACTCAACTTTAGCCCAACATGAGACTAATCCTAGGCTATGGGTATCCTAAAAGTGGATTATACCTTTAGAAAAGGTTGTATTCCTTATGGATCTATCACCTAAACTAACACCTTCTTAGAAAAGGGAGAGAGAATTAATAAAAATTATAAAAGCATGTAAAAATGTGGTGATGTACCCATGATTTGATCACTTCAACTAACACAAAAAACACTATGAAACACTTTTTAGACCAAATAATATCAATCTCACATAAATATTTCATAACAAGACATTAATAAATTATGAGATTAGAAAAAGAAGGCAAATATACACTTTCAATGTAGATAATAAACTATAGATTGCGCTTATAATGAACTGTGAGACTCTTCAGCCTTTCATGAAGGTGAGGAAAACTCAAACATAAATTAGAAACATATATTCACTCAAAATTAGTACATGAATTCATAAAACACATTACAATCTATCTTAGAAAATGATGGGATTTAATATTTATTACATCAAAAGGTGTTATAGTACAAATATTGGTAGTCTAGTCATACCAAAAAGAGGGATAGATGATCCATTTTAAGACTTAGTGTTAAGCATGAAATATTTTGAGAGGGGGGTTGAATCAGTATATTATATATCTTTAATTTAATTTGATTTCTTTTCTTTAACCACTTAATCACACATTTAATATATGTAATAAGAGTGAAACAATAACATGCACCACACGAGAGAGAGAGAGAGAGAGAGAGAGAGAGAGAGAGAGAGAGAGAGAGAGAGAGAGAGAGAGAGAGAGAGAGAGAGAGAGAGAGAGAGAGAGAGAGAGAGACCAAATTTTTGTGTGGAAACACAAAGTGGAAAAAACCATAGAGAATAATCTCAAGTATATAAATGATCACCAACTCAAATTAAAAAATTTGCAAGCACCAACTTGTATGAGCACCAATCCCTTTCCCAAGCACCAACACAACAACTATTTTTGAGCACAAACCTATAGGAACACCAACCCCTTTCAAATTTTTGTGACCACCAACCCATCTTAGGTATAAAACAAAACTATCTCTCAAAGTTTTTTATTCAATAAATGATAGAACTCTACAATATCTCCTACTCTTCTCTCCACTTTTCTTATATAATTTTTTTATAAAACCATGCACTCTCTTGCATATATTACAAATGGCTTCTCAAGACTTTATTTATAGCTTTCCAAATGACCTTTGGCATTTACCCTTTATGACCCTTTAATCCTCATAGAAAATGGTGCCAAACTGACATGAACCTTCGTATCCTTGCATTTGAAAATTCACATGGTGACCCTTCATAATAAAAAGTGTCCTTTCCTATTTTATCTTTATCTTGGTGACTTTTTTTATTCTTCAAAGTGTCCTTTCATGGAAAAATGCACCATACCCTATTCTGTCGTCACTTGGTGACTCTTGTAATCCTCAAGATGACTCTTCATGGGAAAATGCATCCCATTCCTCTTTTGTCTTTACATCATGACTCTTTGACTTCTTTATGGGCCCTCTTTTGACTTATATGCAACCAAAAATATATTCATTAATATTAAATAAATATCAACACATATTTACCAAGATATGAATATTAAAAACACCATAAAATGCTATGGGGAATTTATCACCAATAATGCAATACCTTTGATAGCAATGAAAATATTTTCAACAATTAGAAGGTTGTATTTATAGAAAAAAAGGAGAGAGAGAACTATGCATTGGAAAAATACCAACTGCTTATGATGAATTAACACCAATTCAAGGATGCTTCTCATTAATCTTATCAAGAAGGCATAATTTCAAAGGATTTATAAAATATTTTAATGCTCCATTGATCTTTATCTGGCCACCAAGTCATCATCTCAAGACTCCATGCTACTTCTACTTAATCTATTTATAAGGATCATGTCTTAGAATTGGTTGAAAAGTGCCACATCTGCCTTAGGTGGCCAACTATACTTACGTTATCAAAAATGATCAGTAATGATAGGTGAGACACAGTTCCACTATAGGTGAAAACCAATCTCAAACCATTATTTTTCACATAGTCATAATATCTATGAATGTCTACAAACTGCATGACTTTACTTCACAGTCATTGATCCATCCATGACCTCTATATTAGACCCAAAAGATATATTATATGGAGTATTAATGGTAATGCTTGGTGTTTGAATTATGGCCTTGGTTTAACTTTAGTTTAATTCTGAGCTTGGCTATTTGAAATTTACTTTACCTAAGTCCATTTAAACTTTTTCAAATTTCATCAAAAATGTCCTAAGATTGCTTACAGTTATTAGTTGTCGATTGCCAACTCAGATCATTTACATTGTGCCCAACTATCTTTATGATTATTGGTTCTATAAAACCTCTTGATTTTTTGACTCTACTCATGCCATTAGATCTAGATTCATGAATACACATGAGTCTTTGATCTTCTATGAAGACCTCTTGACTTTAGACACTTGTCCTCTTTGTATTCATCATCAAGATCCTCTGACCCTTTTTAATTTTTTTGACTCCATTGATCTTGATGTACACATATGACTATGAGCCATTGATTTTATGACAACTTAATACATTTGTGCCACTTGTCCTTGACTCATTAGCTCTTTAGATTTGCTAACTAGTTTGACTCATGCACTTTATCTGATCAAGATGTACAAGTTCACATGCACCATAAATATCCTTGGTCCCACTTTTCTATCAATTTTTGTGCTCAATTAGATATTCGTTTGATTATCTTTCACCATTATATTATGTCTAACTTTTAGATATTTAAAGGATTTAACCTATGGACCTTTTGACTTGGTTGACTCCATAAGAATTGTTAGATCCTATGTGTCAGTATAAGGGCTCCCATAAACCATTAGATCTCAACTGAATTCAAATCTTTTAAGGACCTTCTGAACCCAAATGACTACTTTTCTTGCTTAAAATTAATGTTTATACTAACATCAATGTGGATGTATTTAACATTATGAATATCATCAAATTTAAGATCATATGGATTTTTGCAGTGTCTTTATTATTAGAAATATTGTCATTGATGTCAAAGGTCTAAAATTGGTGATAAAGGCCCCATAGCATTTAATGATGTTTCCTATCTTGGCTAATGTGTGTTGATATTTATTTAATATTAATTAATATATTTTTGGTTGCATAAAAGTCAAAAGAGGGACCATAGAAAAGTCAAAGAGTCACAAGGTAAAGACAAAAGAGGAATGGGATGCATTTTCCCATCAGGAGTCATCTTGAGGAATTCCAAGAGTCACCAAGTGAAGAAAAAATAGGGTATGGCACATTTTTCCATGAAGAGTCACCTTAAGGAATTCAAAAGGTCACCAAGATAAAGACTAAATAAGAAAAGATGCATTTGCTTATGAAGGGTCACCATGTGACTTTTCAAGTGCAAGGATATGAAGGGTCATGTAAGTTTGGCACCATTTTCCATGAGAATCGAAGGGTCACAAAGGGTGAATGTCAAAGGTCATTTGGAAATCTATAAATAAAGGCTTGAGAAGCCATTTGTTAAATCTAAGAGAGTGCATATTTTTGTAATTATTTTATATAAGAAAAGAGGAGAGAAAATTAGGAGATGTTGTGTTATGGTGTGGAGCTAAAAGCTTCAACTGTTTGCAGACACAAGAGGAAGGATGCTGAAGAACCAGAGCCACTGGTGTCAGCAGTATGACGACGTCGATCAGATGCAGTGGAGAAGGAGACCGGCGACGGCAGGGACTCAGCCGACGTCGGCAGCACCAGACTAGCAGTGACCGACGTCGGTCGCCTATGTATTTTCAGAACTGCTATTGACGAACAGTCAGTTAAGCGAAGCAAGTGTTTGCATGTCAAGCGACTAATTATAGTCACGAGCTACGTGTCTAATTATTGTAACTTGAGTTCTATTTTTGTAAGCATGGGATCTTATTTATAGACCCATAAGGCATGTATTGTAACAATTAAGAAGAAGGCAAGTAATAGCATTGAAGCTAGCAAGGTCAAGGAGATCAGCTGAAGCATTCAAGAAGGGATAACAACTCAGGCTTTAGAGTTGTTGTGTTGAGTAAGAGAGAGAGGGAATAAGGTCTTGAGGTGTGGCAAGCCTTTGAGGTGGAGGAAGAAGTGGCATCTTCCTTATTGTATTTTCTTCCAGTAGTATTTAATACAAGAGTGTGTATTGTCTCTCAAATTCCTTACTGTCTCAAGTTTCTATCTACTTTATCATTCTGGTATTGTTCCATGTTTAATTGCATATAAGAAAGTAATCAATTGTGCTCTAATTGGTAGAGCTAGATCCCCTGACAAGTGGTACCAGAGCTACGGTTTACAGGAAGTAGGGTATTGTTTGGTTTTCTGATTGAGTGGGAGTTAAACAATGGTAGAAGAATGTAGACTATGAATGGAGAAGTTTAACGGCAAGAATTATCAACATTGGACGATGCAGATTCAGGACTATCTGTATCAAAAGGATTTATACTTACCATTGGGTGGGGTTGCATGCAAGCCCACAGATATGAAGGATGAAGAATGGAACGTTCTTGGTTAGAAGGCTCTTGGTTCCATAAGGTTGAGCCTTGCATCGTCTGTGATTTCCAGCTTATCATAGTGCAAGACAATGAAAGAGTTGATAAAGTCCTTGGCAAATTTATACGAAAAGCCCTCGGCTTCTAATAAAGTATATCTTATGAAGCAGCTATTTACTTTGCAAATGCAGGAAAGTGGATTGGTACATACTCATCTCAATGATTTCCATGGTTTGGTAAACCAATTAGCTTCAGTCAATATTGTTTTTGATGATGAGGTAAAGGCTCTCTTCATTTTATGTTCTTTGCTTAAAAGTTGGGATGGTTTGGTTATGGCAGTAAGTAATTCTGCATCTGCTTCTAAAATCTTAAAAGTTGATGATGTTGTGAGTGTGATCTTGAATGAAGAAATACGTAGGAGAAGCATAGGTCAATCATCAGGGAATTCTCTAAGTACAAAAAGCAGGGGAAGGCAAGGGGAGAAGGTTGAGCAAGGGAAATCAAGGTCAGGAAGGAGATCCGAGTCCAAAGGTATTACCTGCTGGTTTTGTGGAAAGAAAGGACATATGAAGGAGTGTTGGTTGAGAGATAAAGAGAATCAACATGCAGGTATTGAAGAAGCAAAGGATGCAAATTTTGCGATGCAGGATGCTCTCTTACTTTCTTCAGATAGTTAGGTAGGATCATGGATTTTAGATTCTGGTTCATCTTTTCATGCATCCCCAAACAAAGATATGTTCTATGAGTATGAATAGGGAGATTTTGGAGTACTCTATTTAGGGGATAGTACGCCTTGTCAGATAGTTGGCAAAGGGAAAGTGCAACTGAGATTGTAGATTGACAACACATAGGTATTGAAAGAGGTCATGCATGTTCCAATTCTGAAGCAGAGTCTGATTTCTGTAGGAAGGTTGGGAGATGAGGGATGCACAATAACCCTCACAGCCGATACTTGGAAGGTTACCAAGGGAGCACTTGTTCTAGCAAGAGGTAAGAAAGTAGACACTCTTTATCTATCTACTTGTATTACTGATTCTACTTCTGGTGTAGATTTGAAGATGTGGCCTAATAGGTTTGGTCACAAGAATAGGAAGGGAATGGAAGTTCTTGATTCAAAAGGTATGTGTTCAAATTTGGAAAGCATAGATATAGTTCATTGCAAAAAGAGGAAATTTAATGCTTTTGACAGGAACAAAGAAGCCTTGGTGTTTATGGAGGAGATGAAGGACAGAGATCAATCACAGGCACTGAATAAATCTGAGCAGGGTAGCATGGACAGAGGTTTGATCCAAGAAGAGCTTGTGGATGAAAATTTCATCACTTATAGGAACACACAGACACTGATGTCGATAGCTTGGCACCGACGTCAATCATCCAGATACCGACATCAGTCATGTGCAGACCAGCAGGGTCGGTAGGTCAGATAGGAGAAGTTTGATGTCGGTCATCAAGACCGATGTCGACAGAAGTGATGCCGGTGTCAGCTAGGGAAATGACGTCAACAGTCAGGTTCAGTGTAGGGAATTGACATCGGTTAGGAGCAGACTGGGAGATGGCCTATATCGGTCACTGGAACGGATGTTGGGTGAATCACTAAGTCTCAAACACCCATGTGGAGGTTAGGAAAGGTATGTGAACCTCATATTCATTGTTCACCTTCTTTATATTGCTTCCTGATAGTCATGAACTAAGAAGATGGAAGAAGCAATGCAGGTAGAATCTAGATACAGTGAGAGCTTGGCATGGATGAGGAGTGTGAGTCCTTAGAGAACCAAACAGGTATTTTTTGGTAGTGTTGTCAGCTGGAAGGAAGCACTGGATAGATGGATGGATTCCCATTTTAGAGAAGAGAGTGGATGGACACATGAGACAGAAGGTTATGGTATATGGTCTTGATTATGCTGCAGAACAATGGAGGTTTGACCATTGTATTTTATCTTTACTAGGTTGGATAATATTAGCTACATTATCCTATTACTGTATTGTGTTACTTGTTGTAGGGTTTCATATACAGGGAGTTTTCTGAGCTAAGGGTAGAGTTGGTTCAGAAGTATGTCATGGAGAATTTGGGAGCAGCAAAATTCTTGTGGCATAAGAGACAGGTATTACATCACAGGTTTGCATGGTGGTTGGTCTTCAAGAGTGACGTTGAAGAGGGATACAGAGCCTAAGGAATAAAATAGATGGTGTATAAGTACAGGTACAGGTTGCAGCTATTTATCTCCAAGTGGGATATTGTTATGGTGTGGAGCGAAAAGCTTCAACTATTTGCAGACACAAGAGGAAGGATGCTGAAGAACCAAAGCCACCAGCATCAGTAGTATGACCGACGTCAGTCAGATGCAGTGGAGAAGGAGACCGGTGAAGGTAGGGAGTTGGCCGACGTCGGCAGCACCAGACTAGCAGTGACCGGCGTCGATCGCCTATGTATTTTCAGAACTGCTGTTGACGAACAGTCAGTTAAGCGAAGCAAGTGTTTTCATGTCAAGCGACTAATTATAGTCATGAGCTGCATGTCTAATTATTGTAACTTGAGTTCTATTTTTATAAGCATGGGATCTTATTTATAGACCCATAAGGCATGTATTGTAACAATTAAGAAGAAGGCAAGTAATAGCATTGAAGCTAGCAAGGTCAAGGAGATCAACTGAAGCATTCAAGGAGGGATAACAACTCAGGCTTTAGAGTTGTTGTGTTGAGCAAGAGAGAGAGGGAAGAAGGTCTTGAGGTGTGGCAAGCCTTTGAGGTGGAGGAAGAAGTGGCATCTTCATTATTGTATTTTCTTCCAGTAGTATTTAATACAAGAGTGTGTATTGTCTCTCAAATTCCTTGTTGTCTCAAGTTTCTATCTACTTTATCATTCTGGTATAATTCCGTGTTTAATTGCATATAAGAAAGTAATCAATTGTGCTCTAATTGGTAGAGCTAGATCCCCTGACATATTGTAGAATTCTATCATTTGTTGAGTAAGCAACATTAAGAGATAGTTGTCATTTATACACAAGAGGGGTTAGTGCTACTATGGGTTGGTGCTCAAAAATAGTTATTGTGTTTGTGCTCTTGCAAGTTGGTGCTTGTGAACTTTGTAATTTGAGTTGGTGTTCATTCATATACTTGAGATTATTCTCCATGGTTTTTCTCATTTTGGGTTTGCATGTAAAAATTTTCTCTCTCTCTCTCTCTCTCTCTCTCTCTCTCTCTCTCTCTCTCTCTCTCTCTCTCTCTCTCTCTCTCTCTCTCTCTCATGGTGCATGTTATTTTTTTAGTTTTATTACATATCTTAAATTTGTGATTAAGTGGTTAAAGAAAAGAAACTAGATTAAGTAAAATATATATAATCTATTGATTCACCCCCCCCCACCCCCCCGCTCTTAGTATATTTCATGTTTAACAATTGGTATCAAAGTAGGTTCCTTTTAAAAAAAATTATAGCTTGAAGGTAGATTGGGGAAAGCACGATGGTTGGATCACATGAAGGTTTTTCTATAAATAAGGCACATTTGTTTAATGGGACAATTTTTTTTTTTTGAGCATAAGGATAGGGACTTATTTGATAGCCCTTGGATTTGACATTTGGAAAGTTGTAATGGAGGAATATGAAGAGCCACAGACACTTGTAACTACTTTGGTGGAAAATAAGGTAAGTAAAAATAATGTTAAACCTTTAAATGCTATTTTATGTGGTTTATGTGAATCAGAATTTGTTAAAGTTATGCAATGTAAATCTACTCATGAAACTTGGCTAAAGATTAAGAATATTTACAAAGGTGATGGAAAGGTTTAGAAAGCTAATCTTCAAACTTTTAGAAGATAGTTTGAGAGTATGAAGATGGAAGAGGAAGAAAATATAGCAAGTTACCTTTTACAATTTGATCAAATAGTTAATCAAATTCAAGGTCTTGGGGAAAAGTTAGAGGAATCAATTGTGGTATGAAAAGTTTTTAGATCTCTACCATTGAGATATGATGCAAAAATTTTGACAATTGAAAAAATTAAGGATTTAGCCAAGATAAAGATGGATGATCTACATGGTATTCATATGGCATATGAGATGTGGACCAAACAAGAAAAGCCATAAAAGAGAGAAGTTGCTTTCAAGACATCAAAGAAAGAGAAGGTTAAGATTCAAGAATCAAGTGATAGTTTTATTGATAATAAAGATGACAATGGAGCTCTATTAATTCACAAGCTAAAAAAGGGTACAGGTAAATATAAAATAAGATTACCTTTTAAATGTTTTAATTATGGAAATATTAGACATTTTGTAGCTAAGTGTCTAGATAAGGGTAATGGTGACAACGAAAAAATAAAGTCTACATACAAGATGAATTTTAAATAAAAATTCAAGAAGGGATTTGAGAAGAAGAGTTTGTATTCTAAAGATCCTAACACAACTGAAGATAGTGGAGTTAGTGATTCCAAATAAGAAGAGATTATATTCATGGCCAAACATGAAGATGCCTTCACAAATAGAAGTATATATGATCAAGAAGAAGAATAAGATGAAGTTGAAGTGAATCTAGAAGGAGAACTCATTTGTGCCTTAGAAGAGTTAAAAGATGTTGAGAAGAAGAATCAAAGATTAAAGCTCTAGATTGAGAAAAATGAAAAGGAGTCAAAGGAAATAATTGAATATCTACAAGCACATTTTGAAGAAGCCAAGAAGAATGAAAAATATCTAACGACATAGTTACAAAAATTAACTAAATAATGTGAAAGGTATGTTATTGGAATTGCTTCTTGAAAAGTAGATCTTGAAAAAATAAATAAAACAATCAATGATAGAGCAACCAATGATTCAGAATTTAAGAATATCATTAATATCTTGAATAAGACATTAGAAAGTCAAAGATCAATGTCAGATAAAATAGGTATCATATTTAAAAAAGAGAAAGGGGAGGCCACTACTTTCATAGACAAGGTTAACATAGAAAAAGAAAAGAGCTATGTTGAAGCTCTTAAAAAAGAAGAAATAAAAAGTGAAGAAGTTAAGAATATAGATGACATATTAAATAAAGAAGGCTGGAAGGGAAAAAGCTACAAAAAGTAATTAGGTCAGAGATACACAGATAAGTCCTATTTTTATGGTTATTATTTTTATTGTAATGGATATGGTCATTAAAAAATAGAATGTCAAAAAAGGGCTAACTATTTTAGAAATAAGGAGAATGAAACTCATGTAGAGCCAAGCACAAGCCACAACTCTTTTGCTCATCTATCATGATTTAATGAAGAGCCTATAATATGTTACAAGTGCAACAAATTTGGACACATATATTGGTATTATAAAAGGATGTTTGATTATTCAAGAAGGACCAAATTTTTAAGGCTCTATTCATTAAGAATAAAGTTTAGACATGTTCATGACAAAAGAAATAACTTGAAAAATCTATGTTGGTACAAACAGATTACATGTAAGAAATGAAGAAAATCCTTAGTTTATTTATAGTGGATATTCAAGTAACATGACAAGATAAAAAATTAAGTTCATCACCTTGAAAAATATCAATGGTGGTATAATGAAATTCAAAGATAATACTACTACTAGAATTGCCAGAAAAGGTACACTAAGTTTGGATAATGGTAGAACTAAAACTAAAAATATTTTGTATGTAAAAGGTCTTAAGCATAATCTTTTGAGTGTAAGTCAAATGTGTGATAAGGGGCACACACTAAATTTTTATGTAGAAGGTTATGAAATTAAGATAAAAGATTCAGATGTGTTGGTTGCAAATGCTCAAAGAATAGGTAATAATTTATATATGTTATCACACATCAAAGGTGAAATACGTTGTTTGAGTTAGATTCAAGAAAGTTGGCTATGAAAAAGGAGAATGGGACATATAAATGTTGACAATCTTGTCAACATCAGTGAGAAGCAATCAATCAAAAATATTTTAAAGATTACAAAACCATCCAACATGCTTTGTGAACCTTGTCAGCATGGGAAGTAGGCTAGAAGGTGGTTCAAAACAAAATAGTACTCAACCACTCAAATGTTAGAGCTTTTTCACACTGATTTATGTAAACCTATGAAAACTCAAAGTACTCAAGGTGAGAAATATTTTATTTTTCTTATTGATGATTTTTTACATATGATTTGGTTAATGTTTTTTAAGAAAAAATTATAAGCTTTCAAACATTTCAAATCATTCAAAGCATTAGTTGAGAATGAAACTAGTTTAAAGATTAAGTGCCTAAGATCAAATTAAGGAAGAGAATTCATTTCAGATCAGTTTATTGAGTATTATAAAGAGCATCAAATGAAGAGACATTATTCAATAACTAGAACTCTATAGCAAAATAGAGTAGTTAAATAGAGAAATAGAATAATTCAAGAGATGGTGAGGATAATTGATAAGATCTTGATATTCAATATATGCATAAATACCCTTAAGGTAGGGAAACACTATATAATACTCCTTTAGGAAGGAATAACTCCATAATGTCTCTTTGAGGGGACAACCTCCAATATCTTCTTTCAATAGAAGACTCAATGCTTACTTCATATCTTTACCATGATAATCATCTCCTATATATAGACATCTATCTAACCCATGGATGGGTAACCTCCTAATCCCAATGTAGGATGACCATTACCCAATGCACCAATTCCATAAGTTACTCCATTATCTTAGTGCCCATATAACTAACTAAGGGGTTGTGTGCCACATGTCGACATCTCCATCAACCCATATACATTAATATATCATATCCCTAGGTACATAGCATTAATTCCCTACTTGACATGTTTCATCCCTGAAACATAGGAAGAAACCAAATAACAAGTGTGCTTCAAATCATTGCACACTTGTCTCCATCAACCCATATAGATTAATATATCATATCCCTAGGTACATAGCAATAATGCTAAATGAATCCAAGATATCAGATAAATATCAGAGAGAGGCAGTTGGTAAAATAGTGCATATCTAGAACATAGCATTATTGATAGTCAAAAGTGATAAGACTCCTTATAAACTATGGAAAGACAAACTAGATATAGTTGAATATTTTAGAGTTTTTGGAAGTATATGCTTCATAAAGAAAATTGAAGAAAAACTAGGTAAGTTTGAATCTAGAGTAGATGAAGGTATATTTCTTGGTTGTTCTTGTAAAATTAAAGCTTATAAATTTACAAAATAACCAAGAAGATAGTTAAAAGTGCAAGTGTGAGGATATAAGAAGATGGAACACAAAGAATCAGTGATCCAATAGATATTCTTGAAATCATTGAAGAAGAAGATTTTGACGAATTAGATGAAGATGAGAAGAAGGAGAAAAAGGACACCAAAACACCATCTAAATATGTCCATAGAAATCATAATGAAAGTGACATCATCAAGGACATAAATGAAGGAATTCACACTAGAAGAATGATGGTAAGTAAATTTGAGCAAGTTAATTTCTCTTTGTTATCCAAAATTTAGCCAAGAACTTTTTCATAAGATAGGCATGATAAGCATTGGGTTAAGGTAATGGATAAAGAATTAAATCAGATAGAAAATAATGATACTTAGGAATTAGTGGCTAGACCAAAAGCTCATAATGTGATAGGAACAAAATGGGTTTACAAAAATAAGTTGAATTAAAATGGAGAAGTGACCAAGAATAAATCAAGATTAGTATATAAAGGACATGCTTAGATTGAGGGAATAGATTTTGAAGAAAATTTTAGACCAGTAGCAAGGCTAGAGTCTATTAGAATATTTATTTCATATACAGTGTTTAAAATTTTCAAAGTGTTTTAGATGGATGTCAAATTTGCTTTTCTGAATGGGAATCTACAAGAAGTGGTTCACATTGAGTAGTTTGAGGGATTTATTCTCTCAAATTTTAGTAACTATGTATGTAGATTGAAGAAAACAAGGTATGGATTGAAACAAGATCCCAGAAATTGCTATGCAAAACTTGATAAATACCTACAAGATCAAGGTTTCAAGGGAGGATTTGTTGACAGTAATCTCTACATCAAAATAGAAGGTGAACATCAATTGATTATTGTGGTATATGTTGATAACATAATATTTGGAAGTAACATTGAAAAGATGACAAAAGAATTTTATGACAATATGCAAAAAGAATTTGAGATGTCTATGCTTGGAGAATAGTCATTTTTCTTAGGGTTGTAAATGTTTTAGTCAAATAAAGGAATTTTCATACCTCAAAGTAAATATGCCAAAGAAATGTTGAAAAAGTTTTGTTTTGAAGATTGTGCACTAGTTAGTACACTGATGAGTATAGGGAATGAGGTGAGTAAGGATGGATATTCACCCCTTACAGATCAATCTTTATATAGATCTATGATTGGTAGTCTTTTATATTTGATAGCATCGAGGCCATACATTATACATGTAGTAGGCATGGTTGAAAGATATCGGGTAGCCCCAAAGGAGAGTAATGTTTAGTTGGTGAAGAGAATATTTAGATGTATCAAGGGGACATTAGATTATGGATTATGGTATCCCATAGGTTGAGAATTCACTTTAGTTTCTTATAAAAATCTGGATTGGGTAGCTTGCTTGGATGATAGAAAGAGTATAAGTGGAGGAGCTTTCTTCCTCAGTCATAGCTTAGTACCATAGATAATAAAAAAAGTAAAATTTAGTATCACTTTTTATAGCTGAAGTAGAATATATTGCCATGGTTTTGTGTTGTATTCAAATGTTTTGGATGAAGAAATCTTTAGAAGACATCAAGGTAAAATATGATGAACCTATTTCTATTTTTTGTGACAACACAAGTGCTATTAATATTTCTAAGAATCTAGTGATGCATTCAAGAACAAAACATATTTGATCACTTTTTGAGAGAGCAAGTTGAAGATCAATAGGTTAATATGAAATATATCAGTACTACAGAGTAGATTGTAAATATTTTCACAAAGGCACTACCAAAATACACATTTGATTATCTAGGGGGAGAAGTTGGGAGTAATTTATTTTACTTCCTGCCATTGAGGATCATCATTAGTTGAGAGGGAGATAAGTGTTAGCTCTAGGATAGGCCCTTTGCCATTGGTGACAGAGGGGGAGAAGAATAGAAACAAGTAGAATAATAGGTATAGGTACAAAACGAGGTATATGGAACATGTACAGGTTGATATAGTAAGGGAGAGTTACTCTATTTTTTTAGTTTGGCTATATATGCAAGTTGACATGTGAAATACAAGTTTCAGGATGTGGTAGTTTCAATTTTAGGTTGCCATCAATGATAAAAGGGGAGATTGTTGGAAATATTGTCATTGATGTCAAAGGTCTAGCATTGGTCATAAAGGCCCCATAACATTTAATGATGTTTTAAATATTCATATCTTAGCTAATGTGTGTTGATATCTATTTAATATTAACGAATATATTTTTAGTTGCATAAAATTCAAAAAAGGGCCCATGGAGAAGTCAAAGAGTCATGGGGTGAAGACAAAAGAGGAATAGGATGCATTTTCCCATGAATAATCATCTTGAGGAATTCTAAGAGTCACTAAGTGAAGATAAAAGAGGGTATGGCACATTTTTCCATGAAGAGTCACCTTAAGGAATTCAAAAGGTCACCAAGATAAAGACAAAAGAGGAAAGGATGCATTTAACTATGGAGGGTCACCATATGACTTTTCAAATGCAAGGATACAAAGGGTCATGCAAGTTTGGCACCATTTTCATGAAGATTGAAGGGTCACAAAGGGTGAATGCTAAAGGTTATTTGGAAAGCTATAAATAAAGGCTTGAGAAGCCATTTATTTAATGCAAGAGAGTGCATGATTTTTTAATTGTTTTATATAAGAAAAGAGGAGAGAAAAGTAAGAGATATTGTAGAGTTCTATCATTTATTGAGTAAGTAACATTGAGAGATAGTTGTGTTTTATACAAAAGAGGGGTTGGTGCTCCTATGGGTTGGTGCTCACAAATAGTTATTGTGTTGGTACTCAGCAAAGGGATTAGTGCTCTTTCAAGTTGGTGCTTGAATTTTTTTTAATTTGAGTTGATGCTCATTCATATACATGAGATTTTTTTCCATGTAAAAATTCTAGTGTCTCTCTCTCTCTCTTGTGTGGTGCATGTTATTGTTTTAGTTTTATTGCATACCTTGAATGTGTGATTAAGTGGTTAAACAAAATAAATCAGATTAAGTAAAAGATATATAATATACTAATTCACCCCCCCCTCTCAGTATATTTCATGCATAACATTTATTTTGACAATTTCATGACTATCATTCACTATTTGATCAACTTTAACAATTTATATCTTAAAATTCAGGAATCATGGAGGGGCCCAAATTTGCTAGAGATGTTCTTGAAACTAAAATGGATGAAACCTTTTGATCCACTAGTCCTAAGAGCCTTTTGAATGAATATATAAAATGCTCAAGTTGACTAGTCAATATCTAGTTTGCATGACATCCTGGTGACATTCTGACTTATTTGGCTAAGTATGGAAAGGATAATGAAAATGCTTCGGAGCCCAACTTTAAAACTCAATATATTTTGATGTTATTTAATATATGATATAAAACTTAGCACATACTAACTAGGGACAAAGGTGGATAAACCCATGTGATCAATTTTTATTGAGACTACCACACGTACAAGATATGACCTCTACAAATTGTGTATTTAGATGTTCTACTACTTCCACTGAATTCTTGGACTAGACAAAATTTGGTATGTAGAGCAAAATTGGTCAACATCTTTAGTGACTTGGTTGTGTATCATGCTTGTTATGCGTGAGAACTCAGACCATATACATAACTCTTAGATCTTCATAGATAATACATGGACCATTACATGAATTTAAGATAGCCTTTTAACTTTTAAAGATAGAAAAAATCCCAACAATAGGGAAAGAAAATAAATTGAAAGGGAAACTAACATAAAAAACAAAGGAAACTAAACTATAGAATGATTGTGTAAGAAAGAAGCACTTATTTAGGAAAAAACCAAAAGGAAACTAACTAATGTGTTATAAAACACCTAGATAAAAATGATAAAAAGTAACTATGTATAGGGGACTTAAATTTTCTTAATAGTAGTGTTTAAGATGTATCCTAATGTCTAGGATAGGAAGTTCTTGACCATTCATCCTTGTGAGATAGAAAGTATTGTGAGCTTTGCAACTAGAAACTATATATGGTCCACTCTAGAGAGAATAAAATTTTATGTGTTTTCCTATCTTTGATCTATCCTTATCTCACTTGAGGACCAAATCTCCTTGGAAACTTCTTGAAAAAGTTTCGTTGTCAAAAGATCTCTTTGCAATTGATTGATGGGCCTCCATAGCCAACATGGTCTAATGCCTTATTTTCTCTATCTCCATGAGCTGATCATATCTTATTTCAATTTTCTCAATCTCCAAAATCTCAAGTTGATGCATTAATTCTAAAGTAGTGAATTCAAGAGAAATAGGCTTACTTGCTTCCTTACCGTATACTAGTTTATACAAAGAATTGGCAATTGATATTTTATAGGTGATTATATCATAAAATAGAGATGAATTAAATTTGAGACTGAAAGATCTTTGAATGTCTTTTATAGTCCTCCTGATGATCTTCAACAAATTCTTGTTGGTAGACTCAACAAGGCCATTGCCTTGTGGATAATAGTTTGATGAAGTACTGATAAAATACTATGTTGAACTACCCACTAGGTGATCTTAGATCCTAGAAAAGCCATAGAATTATCAAAAATCATAGTTGAAGGGACCCCAAATCTAGTAAATAGACCTTTATAGAAGTCTAAAACATTGATTTCATTGGCTTCTTTTAATGGTACTACCTCTATCTATCTGGTATAATAATATATGGTAGTCAAGATCCACTTGTGCTTTGAGCTTGATGGGGGGGGGTGGTTTAGAACACTAATAATGTCCAATACCCATTATAAAAAATGTTGATTAACTAAAATTAGTTGGATAAGTAAGTTTTCAAGTCTAAATTTTTCAATAAAGATGACACATTGTCTACATTTTCTAATCCATGTATGGCAATCACCAAACAAACTTGGCTAGTAATACCCACCTCTCATGATCTTGAGAGTTGTAATATTGGTTGAGTAATTTCCTCCACCATGTCTATCATGGAATTATTTAAGTAACTTCTATGTTTGAGCTAGTTTTATGCATCTTCGTAGTATATCATTGATATCCATTTTAAATAATACATTATCAACAAGGAGAAAATGAATTGATTGTAATATGAAATATCTCCTTTTTGAAGGAGTGAGATGAGAAGGATAAATATGATCTTGTATATATCTTACCATATCTTGGAACTAGCTGGAAGTTGAGTCATAATTACTTATAAGTTCTTGATCATTTGTTACCATAACCTATTCATTAGACTCCTACAAGTCTTGGGCTAGATGTTTAAAGAGTCATTTGCCTCTAACCAACTTTGTGACTTTGATCTTAATGTCATATTCCATGATCTTGGTTATCTATCTATCTATCTCTTTTTTCACTTATGTCTTTGTTGAGAAGAAATTATTTGACACTTGGATGTGTAACCATCAAATGTATCTTATTATTGAACAAGTACCTAAATTTTTTAAAAAACCTTATGACTAAAAGAATATGCTTCTCAACAAAAGAATACCTTGTTTCATATTTATCTAATTCTTAAATAAAAAAGGCTATTGGCTACTCTAAAGTATCTTTATTTTGGTACATGAGAATACCTGATATTTTTTCAAGATTAGCATATCTATATAAGAATAAATATTTAATAAAATTAGGGTTCAGGAGTGTAGGAGCACTAGTTATAACTTTCTTGATTTCCTTAAAACTTTTCACTCCTTGTTTATACCAACTTAAAATCTGACCTTTATTTAACATGGATATAAGTGGCCTACCTAAATTATCAAAATTTGAAATGTATATCCTTATGAAGTTGATCTTGCCTAAAAATATTTGCAAGGCTTTATTATGCTTAGGCAATGATAGTGAAAGAATTGATTATATCCTATCAAGGTCTATGCTTATACCTTTCTTTGAAATGACATTTCCAAGAAGCCTACCTTCATGAATAGATATGACACACTTTTTTTGGTTCAAGGACACTCCAGATTATTTACACCTTTCAAACACCTTGGTAAGATGAATCATATGATTGTTTGTGTTGTTAGAGAAAACTATTATGTCATCTAGATAAACAAGAATAAACTTATTGAGGAGACCTTTAAATTCCATGTCCATACACTTATAAAAAGTGGCTCCAATATTATATAAATAAAAAGTCATATTTTTGTATGAAAATGTCCCCCACATTGTCATGAAGGTTGTTTTGTATTGGTCTTCTTATTTGACTAAATTTTTTTTATATCCACTATAACCATCTAATAAAGAGAACCTTTCTAAAACTGCAACTAACTGTAAAATATTTTTCATTAATGGAAATGGATAGTGATCTTTTAGAGAGGCCTTGTTTAAGTCACATAAGTCAAAACATAGCCTTATTTCACCATTATTTTTCCATACAGGAATAAGGTTTGCTACCCAAGTTGAGTGCTTAATTGGAAATATTATGGCTAACTTAATGAACTTATGTAGTTCAACACACATTAGAGGTTCATGTTTTGGATTTATTGCCTTTTTCCTTTGACTAAATGACCTAGTCTCATCTTCTAACTCAATGGTATGTGGAGATAGACTTAGATCGAAACCCTTAAGGTCACTATACTCATATGCAAAATTTGAACATAACATAATAAAAGCTTCTTTCTCTGAAGAAGTGTAAACTTTACCTAGCTTTAAATTTTTGCTAGTTGTAATATCTACATTTATGTAGTGTTTTTTGTCGGTTGATAAAGAAAACTTTTATTTTCTTTATTCATCATTTCTAGTGAATTTATTTTCTAGCCTGACCAGTCTTTTAGGCAACTTGTTTGTCTTTAATTGCATAATCTGATCACCATACTGCTGTCAATGCTTGTCTTGGTTCTTTGAGGAGAATTCAACTTCCTCTTATAATAATATGGAAATATAACTATTGTATTCAAATACTTTCCAATTTTCATGATTTTCTCCAAAACAAGGTGTCACAAATACCTTGATGTGTAATTTGACTTTATCCCTTCTTATATTATCTAGGATACTAAACTGTGATCCAATAATAGCCAGCTTGTTTGCATGCTTGTTTTGATTTCTTGATATGACCCAACTATTGAAGGCTTGAAATTATTTAACTAGGTCCCATACTATATGCTTATAAGACATAATTATTGGCGTCTTGTAGATATTAGGTCCCCTTACTTGGTGAACTACTAGTTCACTATCTCCAAAAACTTGTAAGGAATTAACCTTCATCCTTCTTGCCCATTGCAAACCATGCATTAGTGATTCATATATAATGAAAGTATTGAAATAAAGAAACTAAAATTTGAGAGAATAAAAATACCTTTGATTATTTTTATAGATTAACATCATTTTAGCTCGAGTTCCATGTTTTTTCTTGGATCCATCAAAATGTAACTGCCACACTCCATCACTAGGTTGTTCATATTTCATTAATGTTGCAATTGGTGCATTATTTTCATGAAGATAATAGACAACAAGTATTTTTTCTTTAATTACATTTTAGGGATAATTATAATATAAATTAGAGGCCCATTCATCAAGGAAAAGATTTTGGAATCCATCTAGAGGTGATTCAGATTCAACCTCACTATTTTCTAACACCTTGTCTGAGATAACACAATTAATGTTCACCATGCTTGGCATATATGGCTCCAAATGAAATATTGAAATAGGTTAATAATTTATTTTCACTTTAGTGTCATACCTAGTTATAAAAATTAAATAGTTCTAATCAACTGACAAATATCCTCCAATTTTTGAAGTAAAATATCTTGATAAACACATGGCAAAATAGGGAGGTAGATCTACTAAAACTACATCTTACTGAATAATAACATTTAGGCAATCATGTAATATCAACTTTGGGTATTTTATCATGCCTAATATTTCTATTGGTGTGAGATATAATTTCAATACTCCTTTGGTGTTTGGCTCATAGACAATACTAAGCTTGTTTGCAATTTATTTGGGTATGATAGTGCTACTAGCTCTAATATCCACCATATAATAATGGACTAAACAATCACCTACTATCAAAGAGAGATAAAATGGAGGGGTATTATTTGACCTAACATTTGATGTATCCACCTTTAGCATGTTATGTATTTTCTAATTAGGTTGTTTGATTTACCTGTGAATTGGCTAAGACAACTTCTTGTTTCTCTATGGGTTCTTTACATACCTTGAGATCAAAAAGTCCTTCACTCAACATGTCCTTTTACCCTAGGATTTAATGGAATCCCACATGATAATAATAACATTTGATTTATTCATTTGATCAATAATATATAATATGTTCATCTAACCTTTAGCTGCAACTTCTGAGCCAATGGTTATTCTCTAGTTAGGGTCTTTTGGAGAACTTTCATTGTCTCTATGTTCTAAATCTTTTGTGCTACATAAACAAAAAATTGATAGTTGACATTATTTGACATAAAATTAGGACCACTAAAATTATTTCTCACATCTTGGGCCTCTTCAACTACTCTTCTTTTAGTTATATTCAAAGCTACCACTTGACTATTTGTGTTGCTAGCTTCACCAACTTAGTTGAATGCAATGTGGTCAGCCAAATGCCAATTAGCATTAATAGAATCAAGCTGCCCTAAAACTTTTTGAACTTATCCTTGGATTTCCATATTCATGTCTTGATATTGACCACCTTGAATACGGAACTCTTCTTATATCATCTATGGCATGGTAATATCTTTTGATACTAAAGTTTGATTCTGAATATCTTTTGGATTGGAAGGTTACAAACTTGGATCTTGCATTAAGTTATTTTGGGGAACAATAGATTCTGATTAGGAAGGCACATTGGGACTAATGGTTTCATATGTCTTAGTTTAGGTTATAGTTTGTTGATTTTGATAAGGTTTCCTATTGTCCCTAAAACTTTGATAAGGTGGTCTTTGATTATTGAAAAACTGATATGTAATATATTTTTGTTGTTGATAAGGTCTACCTTGGTACTATTGTATCTTGAGTGAAATAATTTCATTTCTAAAATATTGAAACATACTTTTCAAATCACCAATCTCACTAGATTGATTAGGAGGGGCTACAACTTGGACTTTTGGAGATGGAATAAGGGCTATAGATGGAATTTAGAGAACTTGAGTGGGGGGAATAGGTTGAAATTATAGATAAAAGGGCATTAAAGGCCTTGAAACAAGTTTACCAGCTTGAAACAAGTTGTTCTCTACTCGGATAACAATCTCATAGGCATTTGGAAATTTATTACCATGTATGGACTATATCATGATGCTTATATCAAAATTAAGGGCCTTAAGGAAGTACAAAAATGCATACTCTAGGGTTGGTTTAATCAATTTAGGGATCCTAATCCATGTCTTTTAAAATCTAAGGTTAAAGTTTAACATGAATTCATGGGGGTAAATTTTTATGGTAGTCAATTTTTCAACCAAAGACATGATCAAACTTTTCTTAAAATTGCTTAATTAAAGTTGTAACCAACTCATCCCAAGTAGAAATGGAGTTCAAAGGAAGATACCTATACCATACAATGCTTTTCCCTTGAAAGAGGCAACAAGTAATCTAATAGCCACATTATCTTGAGTAACATTATGAATAGGAAAAAAGATTGGCAATATCTTGGATATGTTTAATAACATTAGTTTTATCCCATTCTCTAGAGAAGAAAGGGATACCTTTTAGATCAAACACATGAATGTCATCATACTAGGCCAAATTTAGGGGGAAACCCCTATTAAATGAGACAAACACTTGATTCTTGATAACCATTTAGGTAAAAGGGATTTGGCTTATGGGGATAATAGATTAGACTAAAATAATAGACTGACCAGAAGATAAATACTACTTTGAAGGATAAGGCCTTGTGTTATTTAATCTTGATCTTTTATAAGAGTTAGGAGGCAATTTAGTATGTTAAAAATAAGTACCTTTACTTGATGTTCTTGTTTTAATCTTTGGCATGAAATCATTATCTAAAATATGCTCTGAGTTATACAACCTAAAGGATATTTATCTTGTGATGATGGTTGATCTATCCTACTATTGTGAATATTTCTTCTCAATCTTCAAGTTTCAAATATACCAAAGGAAATTAGGGTCCCACCAGGCATGCAAAAATTGTTGGGATTATATATTTGCACTATAGATGAGGAGGGGATTGTTCAGATCTTCCTACTCAAATATAGTCCAACATGGGACTGATCCTAGGTTGTGGGTATCCTTAAAGTTGATCATACCATATTCACTCAAAAATAATGTATGAATTCATATACACACTTTAATCTAGCTTAGAAAATGATGGGTTCCATATTTATAACATCAAAAGGTGTTGAAATACAAATTTTGGTAGAGTCTGGTCATACCAAAAAGAGGGATAGATGATCCATTTTAAGGCTTAAAATCTTGAATTTATAGAAAAAAGAGAGATATGAATATGCATTAGAAAATGGTTAACTACTTATGATGGATGAATACCAATTAAAGGATGTTTCTCATTAATCTTATCAAGAAGGCACAATTTCAAAGGCCTTATAAAAGAATTTAATGCTCCATTGATATTTATCTAGCTACCAAGTCATCATCTCAAGACTTGATGCTACTTCTACTTGATATGTTTATATAGATCATGTCTTATAACTAGCTAAAAAGTGCCACATTTGCATTAGGTCACCAACTATACTTGCATTATAAAAAATGATCAATGATGATAGCTAAGACATAGGTTCATTATAGGTGAAAAACAATCTTAGACCATTGGTTTTCACATAGTAATAATATCTATGAAAGTCTATAAATTGCTTGACTTTGCTTCACAATCACTAATATATCCTTGACCTCTATATTAAACCTAAAAGATCTATTATATGGAGTATTAATAATAATGTTTTTGTTTGAATTATGGCCTTGGTTTAACTTTGGTTCAATTCTGATCTCATCTATTTGAAATTTGCTTTACCTAAGTCCATTTAAACTTCTTCAACTTTCATTGAAAATATATTGAAATTTCTCTCACTTATTGACTATCAATTTCTAACTCGGACCATTTACATTGTGCCTAACTATCTTTATGTTTATTGGTTTTCAGACCCTTTTGACTTATTGACTCCACTTGTACCATTAGATATAGATGTATGAATTCAAACAAATATTTGATCTTCTACTAGGACCCACTAGACACTTGTCCTCTTTATATTCATCATTAAGATCCTCTAACCTTTTTTGAATTATCTCACTCCATTGATCTTGATGTGCATGGATGCTTTCAAGCCATTGATTTTCTTCCAACTGAATGTGTTTGTGCCACTTGTCTTTGACTCATTATATTTTTGGATTCACTGACTAGTTTGACTCACATGATCCATCTGATCAAGATGTACAAGTTCATGTGTACCATAGATCTCTTTGTTACCACTTTCCTATCTATTTATGTGCTTTGTTAGATCTTGGTTTGATTATGTCCATCTTGTATATCTTTAAAGGCTTTAATATAGGTACCTTTTGACTTGGTTAAATCTATGAAGATCATTATATCTTATCTATCAATATGAGGGCTCTCACAAACCATTAGATCTCGACTCACTTCAAACCTTTTAAGGACCTTTTGAACCCAAATGGTTACTTGCCTTGATTAAAATTGGCATTCGTGCTAATGTCATTTGATGTCTGTGTGGATGTATTTGACATTCTATAGACCATCAAATTTAAGATCATATTGATTTTTTTAATGTATTTTTTTTGACTCTCATGCGACTGTCATTTATTATCTGATCAACTTTGATAATTTATATCTTAAATGTAGGAATCATGGTGGGGCAAAATTTGCTAGAGATATTGTTGAAACTAAAAGGGTTGAAACCATTTGATCTACTAGTCTTGAGATCCTTCTGAGTGAATATATAAAATGCTTATTTGACTTGTCCATATCTATTTTTCATGATGTCCTAGTGACATTCTAACTTATTTGGTTAAGTATGGAAACCCTGTCAAAAATGCCTAGGAGCCTAAATTTTTATCTCGATATCTTTCAGTGTGCTTTAGTGGAGTGTATAAAACTTAACACATAGAAACTAGGGACCAAGATGGACAAACCCATTTAATTAATTTTTCTTGAGACTACCACACATTTTAGATATGACCTCTACAAATTACTTATTTATACTTTCTACTACTTCGACTAAATTCTTGGACTACAAAAAAATTGGTATGTAGACCAAAATTTGTCAACACCTCCTACACCTAAAATTTCTAATATATACATAGGAGGTATTACACCTACCATTAGATACAACTATTTAACTAATCTTACTTTAAATTTAAAAACATTTGGTAATCTTTACAAAGATTGGGTCAAATTAAACACTTTTTCTAATACCAAGCTATTTTCAAAAATTCTCTTCGAAGATGCTTTAGATTGGTATAATCAACTTAAATCCAATTCTATCACTAGTTTAGAAGATCTAGTTAATTCCCTTGTATAAGAGTTTTAAACTAGTGACCTCCCTAAGAATATCTTGGCTCACTTTATCAATTGAAAGAAATTTGAAACCAAAAAAGCACAATCTTTCATCAAATGGTGGAAAACCTTATATAATAATTATGAGAATAACATGGAAGATGATTATATCTTTAATATATTCACTAACACTATTTATCCCATCTTGCAATATTAGGTTAAGACTCTCTCTCCAAAAACATTGGAAGAAGCCCTCAACCAAGAAAAATGTAAACATTTTCTCATGCATCAGTTTGAGCCATCCCAACCTCCTGCAAGCATTTGCATACTCAGCAAGAATAAATATTTTCATGCTACTAATGATGGTGTCACTTATTCTTATGATACCATTTGCTCCCAACCATGTTACAAAGCAAGTTACCCATCTGAACAACACCCCTAACCCTTAATTTTATCAAATAAATATCATTAATGTTCTTAAACCATTATCCTTAGTTGATCTCCAAAAGCATCTACCGAGGCCTCTACCATGAGAGCTTGAACCCACTCATACTATGAAATCACAGTATTATCCAAACAACTATTTTGGTTTCATGTATGTTAGGGACACTCTCATGAGACTTGTAGGCAATTACATAATTTAGATATAGATTTACTCTTTGACCCAAAATTTTATCACAATTCATTATTTTTTAAATTTTAACAATCCTATGATATATCATTTAAATATTATGAAACATAAAACAAAAATCAAACTTTAAACCAAGCTAATTCTCATCTTTCCATTTATAGATACCCTCTTCTTAATCATCAAGACAACAATGACAAGCCTACTACTTCCACCAACTATGTTGAAAGTCTCAATGACCAAACTCTCAAAGAGAATATGGTAAATATTACTAATATGCAAAGAGTAATTGATTTAATTTATTCTAATCCAACCCACACATACTAAATATACTAAACATTCCATGTTATCCAAGATTTTTACTTATATCATATAATAAAGTTGGTGTAAAAAGACCTTATCTTTTTCCAAAAACTAATTCCAACACCTCAATTGGATAACACCTCTCTAACTATTTATAAAAATACCCTAACATCTACACCTATTTATAAATTTACTCTAACTCCCAATAACATTTCTTTAAATCAATCATTAGACAAAAAAAATAAACTATCCCATCATCTACAGACAATCAATCTATTTGTCCCCAAACTAAATCAACCACGTATTATCAAAATAAGTTTGAATTCACTTTTACTCCTCCTTCCCAAGAGCTCATCCAACATTACATGCCTCTATCTAGCAGTCCCACTCCCATGGGTTAATCTTGAATAGGACACTATCATAGAACTTATTATTCTCTCATCTTAAATACCCTTTACTGAACTCAAGTGAACTTCTCTTTGTCATCATAATCACCTAATGAAAATATTATTTAAAATGAATATCCATATTCCTCCCCTAATAGGATGTGAATATACCTTATCTAGTTCAGAAGATCATATTTTCAAACAATGTGAAGATATGTCTATACATGTTAATGAAATAATGGAAACTTCTCTTTCCCTCAAATGATCTATTGCATACATGATCCTAGATGATATTTTGCTTCATGAGGATGATCCTCCACTCTTTATAAGAATTTAAATATGTGATATCCAAGTCAAGTGTGCTTTGATCAATGAGGGTTCCTATGCTTATGTCACCTCCCTTGACTTCATTAAAACTCTTGGATAAGCTAAGTGTAATTTAATTCCACATGCAGTACTTGCCAAGTTTATGATATAAGGCAAATTCCTCCTTTAGGTTGCATGTGGCTTCTTATTACCATCCCTTTTATCACTGTTTGATTGAAGGTTATGATATTCAACTTTTATCTTTCTTATAACATCTTAATTGGAAGGCCTTGGACTCATCGCATGAGGGATGTCACCTATTCTACTTGCTAATGTGTCAAGATTACCTAATTTGGTGATATCTATAGGATTCAAGGAAACACCAACCCTTAGAATTTTGATAAATTCCAAAGACATGGTGTATTCAAAATTCCAACCCTTAAACCCTTATTTAGTGTTCCATTCAAAGAATCTCAATGTTTCAATTTTCTCATCATCACTACTTGAGGTTATCATGGTCACCTCAAACTCATCAGGAACATACCACCCAACCTCTTAAAGTTTGATGATGATAAGGCATATGAGATCAACCTCAAGACTAAAACTTTGGATCTTCTCCTCATCTCATTTCCCAACTTGTACCATCCTTGAAGCCACATTCCTAATAGCCACCTATCGATGATATACAAATGGTATTAACCAAAATTCAACATTATATTCATCACACCAATTATGATGAAAAGGTCATACCTACTTTTACCATTGACATTCATACACTTGATTATGATGATGGTTATACTTTAGACGATCCATTTCTAGGAAGTCTTGTCCAAGCTAGAGATGTCGAGATACTTCATTATCATTCTTCCTTATTTGAGTCTTTCCATTCATCTTATTGTATTCCATATTATACAGTTCCTAATTCTATTATTTTTCCTCTTTATCTTAGGATAGATATGGAGCATTTTCATGATACACCTCCAGTTTTAGTAGAACCTCATATGAACTTGCTTATGGCTCATGCTATGATAGGTCCCTATCTCTTTTCTAGATTTCAAGATCCATATTGCTTGCTTCCCATAAATATGTTTTCTAATATAATTAATTCCCATGTGCATATTTTTTCTTCCTTATCTAAGCCTAGCCCAGATATTACTATCACTTTATCTCTAACTAAGCATCATCTTGTATTTGATTCTACTTCTCCTTCAAACAATCCTAGCCCAGTCTCTCCACTAACCTTGCCTCCCCTTGGTAACGGACTTCTTCCTTTACCATAGCTTGATTACCAGATCATCTAATGGGTTAATCAACCTTATTATGATATTCATAGAGTTTTTGGTTATTATACTGGAGACTATCAATTATACTATCCTTATCCAACTTCTACTTTTACTCCTATTAGTAAACCCATAAAGTCTATTAAAAAGTCTATATGTTTTTTATATAACATAGAAAATAATTCTTCTCCCCATTATCAAAAGCTTCAAAAATATATCAACACATTACATCCTACCCTTACTCAACCTATAGATAAGATTATATTTCCTCCCAAGTTATTACCTAAGCATATTTAAAAATAGGGAAAGATATATTGTCTTTGGCATTAGTGAGGTACCCATCACACTGATCATTGCCCCATCTTTGAACATCATCTTCAGGATCACCTTATGACCATTATTTTCCTACTATTCCTCCTTTTGTAGGTTACCCACATAAGAAGGATTATCCTTCTTCCACTATGGTTCCTTCCCTACCTATGGTCCATTAACCACATATGGTTCCTTTCACAACTATGCATCCTCCTCCAATTATAGTACTTTCTTCACTAGTGGCTCCTTCTTGTCCCATATATACTACTCTTATTTATCATCTTGAGTATTCTATGCATGATATCCATCATAAGCATGATCATTCAATTATACCTACATTTTCTATAGAGTATATTTGATGAGAGGTTTTTTCATAGCTTTACCTAAATATTGATGAGACACTCATTATAGTTATGATCTAGCTTTATAGATATATATTAGATATTATGGATAATATTTATGAATATATTTATTAGTATTTGTGAACACATGATGTTATTTCACTCTTCATTATGGTTTTAGATTGGAATTATGATGTAATTTTATTTATGTCCTATATCATTTGATTTTGTGCCAAATTTTACTTTACTTATCTATATTACATCAATCTTTATATTTCGCATTATGTGTTGTATATGGTTTGATTACCTTCATTTTATTTTATGGATTCTTATAAATCCTTAGATTTAGGAGTTCATTTCTTTTTATGGACATCTTTATCTTTTCTCATGATTATTTTTATCTTATCTTCACAACACAGATAATTATTGTGACTTGGTTATACAAAGCTTACTCCCCTTAGTAATCCTTCTTTACCATGTGATCAGTTACCAAATAAGTCATTTAATTATAATTATATCTCACTAATCCAATCTTGTTCTCCATCTATTCCCTTATTTCCTTTCAAAAACTAAGCACACACATGCGTAAAACATGAGATAACATACTTGTTCATAGGTAAGCCTAGGTGTTTAGTCAGTCGTATCTTTGGATACTTAGCTTCTTTTAGCCAAAGTCTAAATCTCATTTGTGTGTATCAATTTTATCCCTCATGTTGTTTATTCAAAATATGTATGGAATATGAATCTTAAAATACATACAATTTAAAATCCAAATCATTTAAGCAAAAGGAAATAATATAAAAGGTAACATACAAATTTCAAAAGTCAAATCACACTAAAATATGTCATTCATAGCATATATCCTTTATGTAATCAAAGATAAAACTCTAAATTTTGCCTCATGATAGAGTTGATGTCCATTGGGGTGTAGTAGGCTAGTAGATTATAAATGGAGAATTAAAAAATCATACAGCAATACCTACTTTCTCAAAAAATTACCCAATCCTCACAGTAGATCGATAACTTTGTATGAGGTCCTGAGGAATGGGGAACATGTTGTGGAAAGGTAGGTCCATTTTAATTTTTATTTTTGATACAATCAACATGAGTCAATATTAGTATCTCACTTATTTGCCTATAAAACTTTGTGCTTATTGTGAACATGCATCCTTTGTATTTTGATGATCACTAGCCACTTGGTGTCTTTTCTATGTACCTAGTGTGCTTCATGTTTCTTAAGGTCTTCTCATAGACACCAAAATTATTATTTTTATATTCCCTCTTTCATTTACATCATTCTTAATATTTCTACTTAAGAAATGTTGTTTTATTAACTGTTCAGTCCCCTTATGAGTTCTGTTTGTGAGTTGAATTGTAAGACCATGGATAGGGCTAGGCCTTCCTCATAAATTACCACATTACAAACATCCTCTTAAAAACATTTCACACATTGGTTTTCTCTTCATTGGTGTTCCCTTTGTGAGTTTCAGTATAAGACCATGGATAAGACCTGGCCTTCCTCACAAAATATTCCAATACCCAAGTCACAATGAAATTACATGTGTTAAATTTGAGATAAGTAGTGATTGATTATGAGTTGCCTATCATTGACATGCTTCCCATCTTGATATAGTATTTTTTATGCTTCATTGATCTTTCACTCTTTTCTTCTTACTTTCTTATTTCATATATAATTAAAACCATTTTATTAAATTTTTCATACTTCCTATCTCGAATTAGTATGATCAATTTCATTTCATTTTTTCTAATTTTATTTCTCTTTTATACTTCCCAACATGATTTAGTATGATTGATTGACTTGATCTTTTTATTTTCATACCATTTAATTTTCATCTACCTTCCATTTTATTACATTATTTTCATATTTCCGAACATGATATAATGTGATTTTACTTGCTCTAACTTAATGTAAATATTTTACATGATTTAAAAACATTTTTTACCCTTTTTTACCATCTTTGGTTTATTATATTTAGCCATGTTTTGTTATTACACATGTCCTATCATGATATAGTGTGTAGTACATTTGTTTTTGATTACTTATAGTTTTCCAAGTCATTTTTTCCATTT
>JARHVA010004199.1:1290000-1352500 GCA_037957365.1 Torreya grandis
TCCACAACCATGTTAATAATGTAAAAATAGTTGACCAACTAGGCCATATCCATGATCTATCTTTAGATTATAGTCTACAGAGCTATCATATGGGGCATACCCCAAACTACATGTTCCTATCTCTGTCACATGACCTGAGGTAACCTATCAATAACCATATGAGGCAACCCAATTAGATGATACATGGGGAACCTATTATATATCTAGGAACTCATTCAAAAAATAGGCCCCATGGTCTTTCACCCTCTGGATAACCCCCCATACATATCATGGATGAGTTGGACCTAGATGATAACCCTAAAATCATAGAGTGCTCATTTATCTAGTATAGACTAACATAATGTTATCACATATAGTAGTACCTTGTCATCTAACTTGTTACAAAACATTAGAACCATCATAAGTACTATCACTTCCTTATGACTATATGGAATGGTCATAATATAGATGTAAAATAATATCATCGTTAGTCAAGGGTATATCTTATCTAACCATGTCTCCCACTAAGCTAGTGCTTATCTCTCCTCTAGATCCTATGATGTGTTGTGATCACCGGTGTCCCTCTAATAAGTAGTACAATAAATGTGTTAATATCCATTAGTATGATACCCACCTCAATGGTATCCCCAATCACCACCCATAGAAAAGTGTTGGTCAACCATTCCCATCATCTAAGGGACATGACAATGAGATCAACATTCAATGGGATTTGCCTCATCTCCATGATGCCTTTGAATCCTAGTGTGACCAATTGATCTATATCCATGTCACTGAAATGATCTAACAAATCTAATAACCAAGATGAATATATTAGGCACTAATATCCCTGATGTCTTTATAAAATATCAAACAACAAAGGATGCATCAGATCTCCACATCATCAATAATCAAAATACATTCTTATAAATTTAAAAATTAACCACTTAATTAGTTGGTTTGATTTAGTTTCTCATGTTTTTGATTCTGCTACACAATTATCCCATTTCATCCTAAACTAGACCTATTCCTTATTTTTTATATTGTTAGAGGTTCTAGGTTACACCCTAGCTAAATATAGAAGTGTTTAAGTCCTACTCTCAAAGCTAGTCCAGCATGGGAATGACCTTAAGCTGTGGGTTACCTAAATTTGGGTCAAACCTCTAGGATTTTTTAATGAGGCTAGCTCCTCAGATATGGAAATTCAAATCCTTATTCCTAAAACTTAATCTATTGGGATGAAAATAAGATAAAATGCACGAATGAAAACCTAGTTTAGTGTGGTGATGCACCTAATGCTCAATGATTTTCTCTCAATTTGGACACTGTAATAACTACTAATGTATCCAATGGGGACATTGAGGATTGATCAGATTCTGTGATGGGGTTCCAAACATAAGTATTTTGTGTGAAGGTGAAAATAGGCCTACAACATGAAAGATAGACAGACATAGGTCTATATAAGACACTATGGACTTATGACACTTCAAGGGAAAATCCACTATGTAATAATTTACACAATTTGAAATAAACTAACAACGTTAAAGCAAGGTGCACAAAAGACCTACAGATGATGAATAGATAACATGCATTTTATAAATTAAACTTCAATAAAACACACTTAGCCTTAAACTAGAATCTAAAATTTCTTTATATTATTTCAAAGAGTTTACAAAGTGATTTTAGCAAAGGTTTGTTATATCCAGTCGAGAGATATAAATCAAGAGTTCAAGCTAGTTTATATAGGAAGAAATAAGATAAAAGAGAGAAAAGTTGGCACTAAATGGATAATTAATTAACCAATTCCACTTGAAATAACCACTACTACCACCTTTCTCAAGTCTCCCCCTACATTAATGTCACTGTATCCTTTTCTAGTGGGATGGAGAGTGTGAAGATCAAGATCAATTACAAGAAGCAATCCCCACCACCACAATTCTTCTCAGTCCCATCATTCTTGATATAATATTTGACATTCCTTATGTAGTCACCATTCTACCTTTTATTTTATATCCTAAATATAGATCTATTATGGATGAAAACTAATCACCCTATTGGTTTCCATATAGTCATGATTTCACAAAAGATCTGTAGGCTAGGGATTTTGAACATAAGACATGAAACCTACATTTATAAACTCTCAAAAATATTTACAAAGATTTAATATAATCTGACATCTTTGTAGAATCTACCCCTAGTTATCCAAATCATGTTTGATCTTGAACTTATGTCTCTTACCTACTTAGGGTGGTAAGATTATATTCTCAACATGCCTACCTGTATGGCTTTATTTGAAGCATTTACTTTGGTTTGATCTCAACTACATGTTCAACCTCTACTAACTCCCCTTAGATTTTGACTTTTGATTATAGCCATTGATCTTGATCTAAACCTTCAATATTATCACACCTTTGACCTTCATCCTTGACCATTTATCTATGATCCATATTAAATGATCACTATTGGATCATCTTGTCACACACCATAGATATTACTTAGTATGAATTCATACACACCATTTATCTATCTGATAATTACCATAGTCACAACACCTAGTATCTTCTTATTTTTTCTTGAAATCCATTAACATTTTGATTCATCGCTCACCATTAGATATGGTTTATATGATTGCATGCACATTATTTACCCACTGACCTTGTCAGTCACCATACACCATTGGATCTATTGTGAGATCATAAGATCATGCCATTTGGTAGTTGTGTGTGCATCTTTGGATAAATTAACCCTTTGAATCTATGCTCATCATTGATATTCAATGTAAGATCAAATGCACTTCATTAGATCTTTGAGACCCACTGACATATATTAGATCATTGCTCACCATTAGATTTGATTTGAACAAATGTTGACCATTGATCTTGGGGCATTTAAATTCAAATAGTTATTTTCCAAATCTTGAACTTAACATTTGTGCACGCATCCCACTCTACAAATATAATGTTGAAGATTTATATCTTGAGATAGAATGTTCATCAAGAAACCAATTTTGTAAAGGATGATCTTCTCACAAATAAATTATTTCCCATACAATATTTTGGCCTAAGAGGATCCCTAGGTGTATTTATTAAATGTGCAATCAGATTGACCTATCCATTTTTTCATGATGTGTTGATGACGATCTGGATCTTCTATGCTTGTGTAAGGACATTCAAGGCTTAAAATGAGCTTCTATGACTTTTGAAACCTGATTTGTGTCAATGAAAGTCATGATCACCATAGGAATCTACTTTCTCAAAATTTGGTAAATTACACTTTAAGTTTAATAAAAGTGTTTCAAAAAGTTTGAAAGTTACATGTGATCTTTAGACCACTCATTCCATCTAGAAATCTATTCAGCACATCCATTTAGGTAGAAGCTTAGCATGTAGGCCAAAATGGCCAACATTTTTGGTGACTCAGATGGCTTGACCAAACTACTAGTCATGGAACCTAGAATTCGATTAAACCTACTCATGATGACTAGACACATGAAGTACTACTTACAAAAGGATTCTATATAATTGGTTTTATGTTGCTCTCTAGTGCAATGGTATGTTGTGTAATTTTGAGATCAAAACCCTTTATATCCTTATATTCCCATGTAAATACATCAAAGAACACTTAGATTTAGGCAACAGATGTAGGTTTCTCTTATGTTTTGTTAATCTTTCCTAACTTCAAAAATTTATCTTTGAAGATCTCTACCCTTTCATGTTGTTCCTCCTTGGCTAAAATACATTCCTTTCCTTTTTTCACTTGGTCATATTCATTAAAGATTATTTCTAATATCACAATCCCCTTAGGTAGGTTGTTAGACCTCAACTATGATATTTGATCATCATACTGGTGTTAGAATTTGCTTTCATTATTATGGTAGAATTATGCCTCATGCTTCATAAAATATTTAATTTGGTCATCATTATCAAACACCTACCAACTCATCTAATTTTCAAGTACAACTAGCCTACATGTGACCTTGATATTATCTTGACTTTGGTTAATTTTGACTCCTTCCACTACCTCATTCTAAGTTTCAATTATTGTAAGCCTATCTACTTGTTAGTTTACCTCACTTGATATGGATTGTATATTAAATGCCAAGAAGTACTCTATGAGATCCCATACATGATGCTTGTAAGCTTTCAAATTATGGTTATTAATTATACTTATGCCTCTCAATTATTACACAAGAAGCTCACTATCACCCTTGACTTCAAAATTTCAACACCTCTTCTTATCACTTCTTGTAAATGATGTAAAGAGCTTCATGTTTAGCTATGTTTGAAGTGCAATAGAATTGAAATCTTTTAAATAAATAGTAATTTTGATTTGAGGGTGAAACCAACATGGCCCCAAGTCAACTACCACTTTTTGACATTGATCTATCAAAGAATAAAGTCCATATACCATCTTCCTCTTGAGTGGTATTAGTCAAGAAAGGTATAATAGAATCGCCTCATCTATAGAATAAACCCCTAAGTTTTATTCTTCAATATTTCTATAGGGATCAAATCCATGCTTGTCAATTACCCATTCATCCAAGTGTAGGTTTAGAATGCCTTCAATATGGTTAAGAGTCCCTTGCTCACTAGTATTTTCATCTTCATATAATATGGTACAGTTGATGTTTGTAGGGTTAGGCATATAGGGCTCTAGATGGAACCTAGAGATAGGTTTTGACCTCATGATGACCCCAATCCCATATTTGGTCTTGAAAACCATATATGACTAGTCAGAGGATAAATAGCCTCCTTTTTTTGTAGTAAAGTCACTATATATGCATAGTGGAAAATATGGGGTAGGTCTACAACCATTACATCCATAGTGATGACATAATTTAGGCAAGTTACCATTGTGATATTAAGATCTTTCACTATACCTATTTTTTTAGTAGGGGAACCATCCAACTAGAGAAAACATATTTCATTAGGCATATACCTAAGCTCAAGCTTATCTACTATGTCTTTAGACATAACTAAAGTGGAAGCACCTAAATCTATCATACAATTATACATTAAATAGTCCCCTATGATGACTGACAAATAAAATGGAGAGGGTTTGACAAACTTAAGGTGATGAACAAGATTATGAATTTGATCTTGACTAGGAACTTAAATTTCATTATGTTGACTACTATTTGTAAAAATAGTGTTCACCTTATCAGCTATCATATTATCATGAAAAAGCTTATAGATATCTTGATAAAGTATCTCTTTCTATCCTAGAATAGATAGAGCATCATACATAGACATAGTGACATTATCACTTTTCATATGATCCAAAAAATTAAAAGGAATAATAGTACCTTTTGACTACACCTTAGAAGTAGAAGTATCACCTGGCACTTGACTGACATGAGGAACAAAATGAGACTTCTACTAATGTCCATGATGTTGAGGTATTTTTTGAGTTAAAGGAGCTTTAGTAGATATATTTTAAGTGGGAGGCTATTAACTAATTTGTGTAGATGTTGAAGAAGCCTTAGGTTACCTTGAATTATCATCCAACATCCTCCTCTTAGCCCTTATGTTGGCTACAACTAGTTCATCTACCCTTTGTGTAGTCTATCCAATGTTTACTACTACATTCTCACACATATACTCCTCTTCTTGAAAGTTTATGTACATGGTGTCAGTTGGTGCCTTACCCATGCTCCCATGCTATTGAATTTGAGATTTTGATGGTATCATGGTAGGGATGTTATCCTTATTAATTAGAGGGCCTTGTGGTGGAGGAGGAGTTGTGTCAAAGCCTTAGAGAGAAGAATCATGGCTGCATCTAGGATCATTTTACATTTCTCCACTTGTAGCCATTACTATCTCATTATACTATCCTCCTCATTGCCATTGAACCTCTTGTGCAAGGTTATTTTGTGTGGGGACAAAGGCTCTTAATCTACTAGTAGTTATGGGGTTGTAGTTATTATAAGATCTACCTTGAGTAATTTGGCCTTTGTCTTATTGACTTGATGGATAAGGGGGTGTATTGTAGTATTTATTTGGGCATTGGGATTAAAAGGGGCCTTGGTATGGCCTATGTGATGTTTATTATTGTCTCTCTAGATCCAATACTTGTTTTTTTATTCCTTCAACAAGCTCTCAATCCTTATAAATTTATCCACTTGACTATCATTAGGTTGGGCTTAATTATTTAGAGTGGGTAATGGAGCAATGGTAGGAGGGATTGGCTTAAACTTAGGAAAAAGTGGCATGAGAGGTCTTAGCATGATTTTCCTTACTTGTATCAAACATTTATTTGCCCTTGTAACTATCTCATAAGCCCCAAATAGAGTTATCCAATCCATAAATTAGATCATGACTAGAATGTCTAAATTCAATGCCCTCAAATAGTAAAGAAAAATGTAATTATGTGTTTGCTTAATGATGACAGGGATTTTATCCCAAGTCTTTTGGAATCTATAGTTGAAATGAACCATAGATTCTTGAGGTGCCCTCTTAAGGTAGATGAGTTATTCAACAAGTGACACCTAGTCACTTCTATCCTCAAAATGTTTACATAGGCACTCACCAAACTCATCCCAAGAATTTATTGAGGTAGGAGCTAGACCTATATACCATTGTATGGATTTGCCTTTCAAGGATATGGCTAACAATCTCATGGCTATGTTCTCTTGTGTAATGTTATGTACTGAACAAATGTTTACAATGTCAGCTATGTGCTCCATAGGGGTGGTGGAGTTTTCTCCTATAAACTATGGTAGACTCTTCAATGAGGAAACATGGATATCATCATGTTGCTTAAGTTTAATATGGATACCACCATTGAAGGGTACAAAACCTTGCATTATGATCCTTGCCATTTGCATTGTGGGGGTTGTACTATTTAAAATAATAGGATGACTAGGAGATGAATATTTATTTCAGGAATAAGGGCTTGTCCTATTGAATCTTACACTTTTATATGAAGTAAAAGTTATCTTAATTAATTCAAAGGTAATAACTTTACTAGCTCACCTTCCAGTAACATTTAGTATGAGAGGTGTTGTTTGGATGATGTTATGAACTCTGTAACTTGGAGTATATTTAGCCTCTAATGATGGTGGATGTATTATTCTATAAATAACTCTTCTTAGCTCCAATATTCAACTATGCTAAAGAGAAAGTGTCCCATTGAGTGTGTTAGAAACTATTGGAGGATATAGGTTATACCCTAGCTAAAAGTAGAAGTGTTCAAGTCCTACTCTCGAACCTAGTCCAACATGGGAATGACCCTAGGTTGTGGGTTACCTAAATTTGGGTCAAACCTCTAGGACTTTTTAATGAGGCAGCTTCTCAAATATGATAATTCAAATCCTTCTTCTTAAAACTTAATCTATTGGGATGAAAAGAGGATAAAATGCATGAATGAAAACCTAATTTAGTGTGGTGATTCACCCAATGTTTAATGATCCACTCTCAACTTGGACATTTTAATGGCTACTAATGAATCCAATAGGAACAAAGATTGATCAAGTTCTATTATAGGGTTCCAAACATTATTATTGTATATGATAGTTAAAAATAGGCCTACAACTTTAAGGACATAAAGAGATAGGTCTATATAAGACACTATGGACGTATGACACTTCAAAGGAAAATCCACTAGCTAACAATTCACATAATCCACATGAAACTAATGGTCTTAAAGCAAGGTGTATAAAGGACATACAAATGATGAATAAATAGCATACATTCTATAAATCAAACTTCAATAAAGCACACTTAGCCTTAAAATAGAATATGAAATTGCCTTATATTATTTCAAAGATTTTATAAAGTGATTTTAGTAGAGGTTTGATATACCTAGATAAGGGATACAAATCAAGAGTTCAAGCTAGGATATACAGGAATAAATAAAATAAGAGAGAAAATTTGGCACTAAAGGGGCCATTAATCAACCAATTTTACTCAGAAAAACCACCACCACCACCTTTCTTGAGTCTTCACCTACATTAATGTCACTATATCCTTTTCTAACATGATGGAGAGTGTGAAGATCAAGATTAGTTGTAGGAATCAATTCCCACTACTACAATCCTTCTTGAGATCATCATTCTTGATATTATCTTTTACATTCCTTTCATATTCACCATTCTACCATTATAAATGCTTAATATATATTTATTATGGATGAAAACCAATTACCTTATTGGTTTTCATATAGTCATGATTGCACTAAATATCTAAAGGCTAGGGATTTTGATCATAATGCATGAAACCTATGTCTATAATCTATTGAAAAGCTTTACAAAGCTTTAATAGCACTTGATAGCTTTGTATAATCTACCATTAGTTATTTAGATCACATTTGATCTTTCATTTATGTCTTTTACATGATTGGGGTGGTAAGATCCTATGCCCAATGTGTTTGCCTTTATAGCTTTCTTTGAATCATTTACTTTGGTTTGATCTTGATCATATGTTTAACCTATAATGAATCCACTTATCTTTTGACTTTAGATTTTAGCCATTGATCTTGATCTAGGCCTTTGGGATTATGACATCTTTGACCTTCATATGTAACCATCAATCTATGATCTGCATTAGACAAGCACTATTGGATATTTTTATTGTGTATCATCAATATTATTGAGTATGAATGTATGCATGCCATTGATATATCTAATAGTTACCATAGTCATGAAACTTTATAGATTTTTATTTGTTTTTAGGATTTGTTGACTTTTAAACTGATCACTCACCATTATATTTGCTTTTTACAATTACACATGCACCATTGATCTACCTAGACCCACTAACCTTTTCAGTCACTGCATGTTATTATATCTATTGTGAACTCATGATATCATGCCACTTGGTAGTTGTTCATTCATCTTCATATATGTTGATCCTTTGACTCGATGCTCACCATTGATCTTCAATATATGATCACATGTGATTCATTAGATCTTATAAACCCACTTACATATATCATATCACCATTCACCATTAGATTTGATCTATTTGAATGATAACTATTGATCTTAAGGCATTATAATTCAAATGACTATTTACCTAATCTTGAACTTGATGTTTGCACACCCATTCCACTCTACAAGTATAACTTTGAATATTTATACCTTGAGTTAAAAAACTCATTAAGACACTAATTTTGTAGAGGATGATCTTAGCAAAAATAACTTCTTTCCCATGTAATATTTTGGCCTAAGAGGTTCCCAAAGTGCATTTATTAAATGTGCAATCATATTGACCAAACCATTTCTAAATGATGTGTTGATGATGGTCTAGCTCTTCTATTCTTATGCAGGGACTTTCAAGGCTAAAAATGAACTTCCGAGACTTGTGAAACTTGGTTTATATCCATGAAGGTCATGATCACCATGGGAACCTGCTTCCTCAAAAATTTTCAAACTACACTTTAATTTTACTTAAAGTGTTTCAAAATCTTTACAAGCTATATGTGATCTTTAGACCACTCATTCCATCTAAAACTCTATTCAACACATCCATTCAGGTAAAATTTTGGCATGTGGGCCAAAATAGACAACATATATTAAATAAACCTTTATTTTTTTCAAATATATTAGCCCATTTGATACTAAATCAGCCAACATTTATCTTTATCATATTAAATCAGCCCTATAATACATAGTCAGCCCTATTTAGTAGACTATATTGGCCCTCTTCCACAAATTGAATTGACTTTCTAGTATGTAGTCAGACTTATCCTCCCTACCACCTAAGTCAGCCCACTTTTATGTAGTTGACCCCTTAATTTCTACTCAAATTATAAACTAACTCACCTAGGGTGACTCTGTTCTTCCATAGTGATGAATTTTTGACCATTTACCATAAATGCCCTAGGCATTTATTGGTCTGAATTCTTCTTACCTAGTATCCCATTCTACCCCTATTATACCTAAAATTTTCTTAGGGTTAATTAAGGTGACTATATTTTTCCTACCAATCAATTTTTTATATCTATCTCAATTTTAAATAAAAATACTTAAATTTTTGAAATTCACAATTACGTACCTATGTTATACTCATTATAGCTGTTATGTGTCCTCCCCATCTTATCTATCATCTCCTCACCATGATGGATCTGTAATCTCTATTATAATTACTACCACTAAGATTTTGAGGGTGAATCAATGTCTTAAGACAATATTTTCTTTCCATTTAACACTCATTAACCTTTCAAACCAATATAATTATCAAACAATACATAAAGAAGCAATCCCATAAACATGAAGTAAGATATCACTACATGAACACAAGATATATGTGGGAAACCATCATGGGGGATAAAAACCATGAAAACATATCTTGGACTATAGTCTTATAATCAATGAATCAAGATTTAGTGAGGCACCAACCCCAGAAAGAGTATCAACCCCTCACTAATCAAACACCAACTCAACTAGTCCTTTAGCAAGCACAAAATTATAATGAGGAACCAACCCCCTAAGTGAATTAATACCAACTCATCCACTTCAAGAACACTTTTTCAGCCACCAATTTTCATGATAGCTCTCACTCCTTCTTGACAAAGCACTAACTTAGTCAAGACCAACTTGATCACCTCAAAACACCTTGTTGCTCAACCAATAGATGGTGACCTCTTATTCAACTCTATATCTTATATATATAAAATAAACTCATTATCATACAGCAGGAACATTTTTTTTATGTATCTCTGATAGTCTCTCAATATAAAATCAAATCATTTATCTCTTCTCAAGCCTCTATCCTTCTCAAAATAACCTCTTAAACTTCCTCACTCAATATACCTCTTACTAGTCTTATTAGGCCAACTAACCTTCTATTATATGTTCATAATTATATCTCTCCCATAATTTTTTGGTCTTCAATACCTCCTACACCTTAACAATCTACCCTCTTATTCATTCATATGAATCTTCACTTCTACACTCATAATTAGCCCAATTAGGTCCTATATAAAAACACATCTCTTGCTCACATCCTCTCTTGGTTGGCCAAATACATAATAAATTAGGTTAAGACACATAAAATATCTAATTAAATGTTACACATAATAATAAATCAAAATAATATCACCATTAGGTTGATCAAACTCACTTAGACCTCTTTCTTCCTTTAAGACTACTTAGAGACCGACTTGTAATTAGGTCTATCCTTTCCATGGAAAAACTTGAACCACTATGGCCAAAATGTAAATCATAAAATTCATAAAAATTTTAAATAAATTATATTTAAACCTCAAATAACCTCCTCTATGCTTAATAAGTCACACATCCTTTGCTCATACCTTGAAAGCACTATTAGGCCCAATTACCTCAAGAATATTATCTGAAAAGATGAAGTTCACACAACCTATATAAATAAATTATATGTAACAAAAACACATGGATGGAAACTTAATTATTATTTTTTAATCATAAAAATCATTATACTTCATCACTTAGGCTCCAAAGATTCACTAACACCTCTACAACAAGCTCACTATGAACTGCCAGAAAAGTCCAAAACCCAGTCCAGATGAATGTTGTCGTTAGATCATGCAAGGACACTTATAATATGTATAATGCAAATAAATTTTTCTTATGTTACCTATATAACATATTACATTAGATATATCACTAGTTATAATGTCAACTATTGGTCTTGCAGACTAATTTGTTATGCTTTTCTTTCACAATTCTTACATAACTAGACAAGTCATTTTGGCTTCCATATTTTAACTTCCTAAACTAAATATAAACATTAAAAAAATAATGTATATGTAATATATATCCCAAAAAACATAAAAATTTGCACTATATATATTTAATCTTGTCATAGAGTCTCAAACTCTTCACTCCATCTTGCATACCTAGAACTTTCATTCTGCATTATGGACTAGTCATGTGATTATGCATTCCAACAACTATGTAGACATAATAAACAAATATTTATTCATAAATATGATAATTATATGTATTTATAACATATAAAAACACAAATATATATATTTATAATGGATATTATGGGATATATAGACCAATCTTTGAACGTTATACCTTCACTATCTCATCGTCACTAGACAAGTCATCTTGTGAACAACATTTTTAACATTTTCAATGACCTCAAAAACATATAAAAAAAATTTACATGTTTTATATGTATTTTGAAACAAATCCATGAAATTTTATCCATTCCTAATCCATGATAACTCATCCCTAATCTCATTCTCACTTTTACCTGGTTTTTCTCATTGTCTTCATTGTTGGAATTTTTAGCGATAGGCCAACTTCCATGACTATTTTGGAATATTTTAATCTTTAAAATTATTATAAACAACCATTTAAATGAATTATAAGTCAAAATATTTAACTTCCATCCATTCTGTAACTTTGAATTAGATAACCCTACCTTATATACAAATGTTTTGAGAAACAAGGGTTTTCTTATAGCTTCCACTCACTCTTTTGATAGACCAATGCCACTTGGATGTACATAGGAGAGTATTATAAATGATATAATAATAAAAATAATTAATTCAATAAATTATAATAATTTTACATTGACATCTTCCATATGAGGTCACTATGAGGGTTTTAGACTAGTTTCCATTCTTAACATTTGTTTATAAATCTCTACCCATAAAACCAAGTCCTAATGATTGGAATTTATTTTTGGGACCATTTTCCATCTCTCCCCATGATCTTATATTCCCATTAAATAATCACATATTCCAACAAGAATTAAAAAGTCCTCAATTTTGGAACTCCTCATTCTAGCACTCGAGTGACCTTAACTTCACTTTTTATGATTTTTCCATCAATAAAGACCTAGAAATCCATTTAAAATATTGAAAGGACATATCATACCTATGTCAAATCCCATATGATCTTAGAATCATACAAACCTAATCATGATGCCTCATCATGCCACCTAGGGTCCTAAGACAAGGTTTATAAGAAGACCACCAATGAAGAACTTACCTCTTTGGCTCACTCTAAGAATCATGTGACTAAATATACATATTTATATCATGATATAACACTATATTACACAAATTAAAGTCCATATACATACATATAATCATTATCATGCCTCTATAAGCCATATCCATGCTCAAGAAATAGTCTATCAAATAGATCTATAAAGCACCATGCCACTTTTAGACCTTCTTGCCACTGTAGATGCACTATAAAAATCATTATTATTCCAAAATACCTCATACCATGATAAAATAATACCACACATATTCTCACAATCCTCATATCACTTACTTCACCAAGCTTTACTAATCATCCCTTTACTAGGAGAAGATTAGGCTTCACAAAACACCTTGTCAACAAAGACTTGATTTCTTATGAGCTTGGTCAACCATGAAATTATAAAAAAAAGTAATTAAAAATAATAAAAACTATCTTTTATATGATATCTCATATCAATATAAATTATTATTGCACATAAGCTTGTCATATCACAACATTGTGCCAAGACCTTATGCATAGCTCAAGGACCTACAAGACCATGCTCAAGTCATCATGAAAATTAACCATGAAACATCATAAGAACATTTTTGGGACATAAATTACACTCACAAACATTTAAAATCAATGACAACATTAGTTCCTTAATCATAATAATATGAACATACCTCAACAATCTCCCCCTTTATCATTGATGGAAAATACTCTAACAAAGTAGATCATTCTCAAACTGGTATTTTTCCTAATATGATCTTTCTCCCCCTTTGACATTAAATAAAAAGGGTCATCTATAAAAATACTACTGATCCTTGGACTTGGAACAACTAAAAACACACATTTTATCTAAAAACAAGATCATTCTTCCTTTGATCAACAAAACAAGATCTCAACTCAGTCTCATATCAACTAAAGTAGACAACTTCTCAATAAAAAAGCTACAAAGATACCCCTAAGAGAATGTTGTCCTTTCAATCTTGTCCAAACCATCATAGGCCTTCATGTACATGAACATCACTCTCCTTGCTTAATATCTTGTAACAACTAAAGAAGGAATCTCTTTTCTTTTTTTAATAAAACATTTTCTTGGTGATGACAACCATATTTAATTAGATCTTATAAAGACCTAAACACATTAGGCCTATCTAAAAAAATAGAATTGTTCAAAGGAAACAATATTAGTCATCTATATGTCATATCAAAATATTATTCACACATCATTATAACCCCTTTGTGTTTCACAAGCCATCAAGGCTCAAACTAGTTCAAATCAACTTCCACATATATAACTACCAATTAAGTCTATGAGACCTCAATATTTGTGGACCTATATTAGACATTCATCAAACTCTATCAAGACTATTATGGAATATTAGACCTCTAAAAAATATTACTCTGATCAATATTTTACTTAATATAATTTTTCAAGGACCTCATACACTATACACATACATTACTTGATCCTAATGTCACTTTGACATTCACCAAGATCACTCAACTCCACATGTTTCATTTCAAGACACTCCATTTGATGTTCATTTAACTTCACAAGTCTTTACAATTTCATTCACTTCATGAAAGATCTTATAGGTCTTAGTATCTCATGGACTCATGAAACCCTCATTATGTTCTAGTCATGTCATACTCTCAAACACCTTCATCATCACCTAAACTACCTATATAAATCAAATATACTTATTATTTATGAGATTAAGATCATCTTCAAAATGCATAGGACAAACTCCTTCAATGTTTATGACCAAGAAACAACTTTGATAATTATGCTTATCCACCATTGGTCATGCCCATAAGATATAGTCATATTCTTATGTCTTCATATACTCAAATGCATCTTCAAATATTTCAAACATTGAAATGAACAAAGTGAACATACAACAAGCTCCACCTTTATTCTTATACTTTATACATGTTGACCAAATTTGACCTTGAAGGTCAAATTAGGGAACCTATAGGTAAAAAACTGATTTTTAAGTGTTTTATTGTGTATAATATTATTTCATAGGATGTATTATATGTCTTTTAATATTATTGCATATCATAGTAGCCTTGGCCAGTTAGTGTTTTAGTCCATTTATCATTTTGAGTCATTTTGGGGGTCATAAAAGGGCATTAAATTGAGTTGTAAGGAATATTATGGAAATTTTAAGGTTAAAAAAGGTTATTTCATGCCCCATGTTTCCTCATATGTCTTAATAAACTATTGATAATTGAAAGTGGTAGGTGAATCAGAAGAAAGAGCAATTTTCTTAAGAAAAGAGAAGGGTTTGGTACTTGTACATCCCATGAAGAAGTGTGCCACATGGGAGAAGGTTATGGAATGAATCTTAAGATTACTTAAATACATATTATTTATTTACATGATTTTAAAGTTATAAAAATGGCCAAAAACTATTTTTCTCCTTTTTCACCCTTTTGGGCATATAAAACTAGTCTTCAAGTTTATACTTGGTACAGATAGTTGGATAACCTATAGGCCAAACACATTTGGGAGGTGAAATTAAACTAAGATATATTAATTTATAAAAAATATTTAGAATAATGGTGTCTTGTGATTTATGAGCCATCCTCATGAAGTTGGCTATGTTTTTATGCTTGCCAATCTATACACCCTATAGGTTTTGATTTGGTTTGGGCATTCCCATACAAACCAATTATAGATGTTGTTTCCATATTATGCTTAAGCCATATTAAATTTATCACCAATATTTTTATTTATTTAAGATGTTTGTATATTCAAATCATCTCATGTTTCAAGAGGATACACCATTTTATGTAATAGGTAATTTTTCACCATTTTCAGGAACTTAATGCTTGATCATGGTTTCAAAGGGTTGTAATAGGTATTTTTTAATGCTTAAAATTTTCTCATTTTTCCTTCTAATTTAATATTAATTATTAAAATTAATTGTCATGAGCTGCATTCATGAACACCATACAGTAACCTCTTCAACCATTTTAATTTGCTTTCATGATTGAATCATGTATAATGGAGGTATGTATAGCATTCATAGAGGATTAATTATAGTATCAAGGTGTTGAGTAGTCTCTTGTATAATGAATAAAAAATAGAAACCCAAATGACACCACATAAATCATGAGCAGATAGTTGACATAGTCACTCATAATTTTCTACCATAATGCACATGTACATGTGTCATAAAACATCTAATGTTTAAGAGGAATTTTTTAGTTGAGAAAGGTTTTGATAATGAAATGAGAACATTTAGACACATTTATTAAGGTTTATATTTATGCAAAAGTATATAGCATTTTCTCACCACCTGTCATCCTCATACTTATTGCCTGTACCTTGAGAATGGCCAACTATAGGTGCTCTCTAGAAGATGTCATGTAGAAAATAAAGGAAATTTGAGAAGAGTTTCAATCCTTTTGAATGCTATGGGTCCAATTGAACACTTTGTAATGATTTTAGGTTCATCATAAACCTTTTCAACTCACATACTACCCAAGCTTACTCTATTGTCCCTTCACAAGAAAATTTTCACCTATAGGTGACATTGACAGAACCTTGAAAGTACCTATATGGAAGGGATTGATCATGTTAAGACCTTCTTGACATACTAGTCTGTTAAATAGACCTTGGTAGACTTGTTTTTAGGGTTAGATGATAAAATTATAGTGTAGACTACCTTTAAAAGCATAAGATGACTGATTCAAGGATCAAATCCTTAAAAGCATAAAATAAAGGTCTAAGGTGTTTTATTGACATCTTGAAATAGAGATACTAAAGGGTTTGAATAATTTAAATTAATATAACTTATAACATATATAATATAAAAAATACTTTTAAATTTTTAAGGATAGATTATTAATTGAGGATGATGGTTTTGTACCTTAGAATTTCTCATTTAAACATTGTTTTCCTTTAGTATCATCTATAGGTTTAAACCCTTAAGTGACCATTGGTATACTAAAGACCAAACAAGGCATACCCTTATATTTTTATGGCCTCATGGATTGAAAGGGATACATAATGGACATGAATATCATTAGGATGATTTGGATATATATTGTTTCAAGTCTCATTTACACCTATAGGTTTTTCATCAAGAAACTGTTCACGTATACCAGGGAAGGCAGATAATAGTTTAAAAATGGTGTATAGGTGATAGTATAGAAGAGTGTTTTCTTTAGAAAAGGTATTAAATAGTGAAAAGTAAAACAATTGTGCTTAGAGGGTTATATATAGAGTTAAATATGTATTATATGACCCCATCTTACACCTATAGGATCTCATTGTTCCAAACATAGTTGACTCTTTTTGACTATGTCATACAATGAGTAGATTTGAAGTCCTAAGTAATGGTCCAAACTAAAAAGGATGAACAAAAAAATACAAATGAATATAAAATGGTAATATAGGACCATATGGAGGTTTATGGACCCTATTATCAAGCCTAAAACATACAAACATGAACCTACATGTGCCCTTCCAAGGCAAAACATAGTCAAATGGCACATACATTATGGAATAAGCAAGAGTGAAGACAATATGGAGGATTGGAGTGATGAGAGAAATAATAACACATATATAAATATAAATTAATATATATATATATATATATATAGTATTTATATATTATAAAACAAGTTAATATAGAGGTATAATATCGCATCACATAGTCTATTCCTTGAATCATGCACACAATCTTTTGACTAGCAGTCTATTTTGACTTAATGGAGGGATGAATTTTTAAGTAGGATTTATAAATAACTATTATAATCCCATAAAATATTTAACTTTGATTGATTAAATTGGGGAGTGCCCTCTATTTTGTCTCAGACAAAGGGCACTCTCCTTAATGCAAACCCTACAGATTTAGAGAATAGGGACAAATAGGTAGAATATAAGATGAATGGACACTAAATTAAGATATATGGGGTTGAGAAAAATGAATTTTAACATGAAAAATAGCTCAGAGAGAGGATAAAAATAACATTTAAGTCTAAATCCTTAGGAGTTACAGTTAAGCCTACTTGGCATGACTATGCCTATAGTCCAAATGAAGGGTCACTTCTAAATGTAACATAAGGTGAGTATTAGAATGGATTTTTTCATGTTTTTATGTTTATTTCAAAAATTATAAGTCCATTTGGAATTATGGAAAGCTATCAGAGGTTACTTTGGGCTTTAAGTTACATATAGGTTATTAGGCATGGTAAGGCCTAGTGCCCAAATGAGAGGTCACCTTAAATTGTAGCATGAGATATGATTTATAACAAATTGAAACATGTTTATAAGATGAATAAAAATGTGTAAAATATTTTCAAAGTATATAAGTTGCATGGGAAGCCATTTTTGGCCCAAAAAATAACTTAAACATGTTAAATATGTGAAAATAATGTCAATAAGAGAGATTTGAAGCTCGCATATCTCTTTATGGTTTTCATGGGGGATGAATAAGTTTATAAGAGTTATTATAGGTCCTAATAAACCTTATTGTGGAGTTTATTTGTGATTTGAATGTACCAATTTTATTATTAAAGATTAAGAGGTCAAAATAGGCTAAAACCCTTGCAATCCCTTGCTAGTGACAAATTTGGATAAATAAGGTTGGAAAGCTAATATAATGACATATTTTTCCTAGGATGATGATTTAAAATTATATTATACTCTCTTAGGTTACTCCTTAGGCTTTTGGAATGTACAAAATTGTAAGGATAGGGTATAAAACAAGGTATTTTTTATTATTTCATGCGTTGTGTAGGTTCCACAAGGTTGTAAGAGATGCCAATAACATAGGAGGGAATACTAGGACTTAATATAAATCCCCATGTAAATTTAATTCCTTTAAATAAATCCTAAATGCCTCAACTAGCTACTTCATCTTAGATATTCAAAACTAGTCTAGTGACCAAGCTAGTGAGAAGGGTGGAAAACTCTAAGCGAGCTGATTTTAAGGTGTACCTAGTGAATATAACACCATGAAAGGTCTTTAAATATGTAATCCACTCCCTTTTATGGATACTCATTGGAAAATAATGTATTTTTTGGGTCCAAGTGTGTAGGGTGCATGAAGAAAGAGGATTTTAGAATTTAGATGGTGATGGCTTGCTTCTAAATGATTCCAAATGACTAGGACTAAAATGAATGCATGGAGAGGCATGTTTGATAGCCTTCAACTTTATTCCAAATATCATACATTTACATAATTTTTTTTTTGATGTTAAAGCATGTCCAAATAACGAAGTTATTTTTCTGAGCTAGAATAAGGAATTTTATGCCACTTTTCATATGTTTCATGCCTTGCATGGCCACTTGTCTCTTCGAACTTTACATGGTTCATTCCACATCCTATTATAGTGAACAATTAACTGATTCTCTCATCTTATCAAGTTTTCTTGTGACCCTTTGACTTCTCTCTTATTCTCTCTCTCTCAAGTTATATAAGAACTAATCATTTTGGCCATTGTAACTTATGATCCACCTGAGTATGGAAAAGCCTTGCTCATTTTCATGCCATTTTATCAATAAAACTACTAATTTTTAGCTCTTACATGACTATTCGTAGTGTGATTACTTGAATGTTTAATTTTTATTAAGTGATGACTCTTGTTTCCTTAGCATATTGTTTCATTTGATTTTTCTTAAGTGATGACTCTTGGTTCCTTAGCATATTATTTCATTCTCTAACCTATTTGAAATTGCAAAGCTTCTTTTCGCAGGGCATGTGAGGTGTTCTATGAAGTGTCAAGGTTTAATGAGTTATTCTATTCACTAGTGCCATTCAAGGCCTCTTTTCTAGTCTTCCTATCCTAAACATTCATCCATAACCTCATAATGTAATATTGATGTGAGAAGTAGATTGGAGAAGTTTATGCTTGGTTAGTCTCTTGGTTTCATGTGTAACATGCTTCTAGTTGGTAGTCATAAATAAATTTGGTGTATCACCTACCTTTAGATAGTTTGCTTTTAATTTTCTCTCTCCCTTTTCTCCATAAAGTTTAGGTGTAGTAGTTATCCAAAGTGGTACATCAAGGGAGTTAGCCCTATCTAGAGATTTACATCACTCTTAGGATAAATACAAGACTAGAGGTGTTTAAATTATTCGACTTGGATGAGGAGTGCTGATACATCTCCTTAAAGGATGAAAATCCAAGTGACAAAATTTTTTAGCACACTCAGTGGGAATTTTTATCTAAGAATTTGAAAGATTTTTGGTGTTGTCTTTCAATAATCAACATTTGGAGGCATCTATCCAAGCATTAATGCTGACTCTAAAGTTAAATCAACTAGTTAAGTAGCCTAGGTATTCATTTTGAATATTATTGATGATCATTCCTTGTGTTCTTACTTCCTAATAAAGTTTCATGGGTGACCTTAGTGTTGAGTTTTATTTTAAATAAGTTGGTGAGGTGTATCCAACCTATGGTATTCCATATCATCCCTATCATGGTCCTTACTAACTCTAATATGAAGTGTGTCAACCCATTCATTAAGTATATCATCCCTATAATCAACCTTATCCATATTATGCTCCTAGTCAACCTAGTCACTTCTCTAATCAGTCCATTTCAATTTTCAAGTAAACTCTTTTGGGTTATGATAGGTACATGTTGGATCTTGATAATCTAAGGAGATCTGGTCAATAGGTTCTTAGTAATATTATTCATAAGGTGAGAGATGCATTATATCTGTTTAAAAGAGAGTGGGCACCTATTGACAGAGCCAATTGGCAAAGGCTTACAATTTAGATGATAGATGTAAGTGGCTTTATTTCTTTATTAGAGGATAGGATAAGAATTCATGAAAGGTAGCCCCACCAATCCTATCATCCATCATATCCACTTCCCCAAGACTTATATTACTCCTATTTGACCCTTAATCATGATCCCAATCAAGCTTATCAAAGTCACCCTTTTCCCAATTAGTATGAAGATAAAGTTAAGAAGATAAACCTTGTTTTTGAAGCTAATATTGATGTAAAAATTGAGTTTTCCAATATGAATATGTATTATTCCATGTAATTAGTAAAATAAGTGTAATATAAGCGCTCATTATCCTCTCCAATTAAATCCCCACATCAAAAAGTGACCTCTAGATATGAGATTCCAAGTTGGAGACAAGGTGGAGAATCCAATCCTAAAGAGATTTAAATTTTATTGAACACTTCACCCACTCCTAAAATTGTATCACCACGTCAAGATAAGGATTTTAATCTTAAAATCCTAAGATGGAGTAAGATAGTGGAATCATGGGGAAAGAAAAAGGATAGAAGCATTGATAACGAGTGTGAAGTTAAGGAAGAACTTGAGCCTATGCAAGTCCATCCCACCCTTCCTCAAGATACCTATTATGTTCCATTTCAACCCTATTTTACTCATCATCCTCATGATGAGGCTATCAAATTAAAGAGAAAATTTTCTAGGAGAATCTAGCCAAGTAATTTGAAGAGTTAGAGTCAAGAGTGAAGATGCTAAGTCAAGGTGTGATGGAAGGTTTAGATCCAAAAGAAGATAATATGCCTAAACACATCTCATCTAACCTACCTAAAGATATTTTTCAAGTTAAACTATAGGTGAATTAATTTATTATCAAGTGGAAGGAAGATAACCAAGATATCTTAGCCCAAGGTTTGCCTCTCCTTCCTCAAGAACAGCCAAAGCAATCTCTTACTTTTCATTCTCACCTTGATTTTAAGTCTTATGTTCCACCTCCAACAATTAATTCATCTTGTCCTCACCCCATCACCATTTTCCTTGATTTACTTGTGGTATGGGAACCTAAAGAGGAGAATTTGGATGAGAAAAATTTAGAACTCTTGCTTGAATGAAATGTAACTCCTTGGCAGCCTCGCTGGGATAAGTCAGCAGATTTCAAGATGCCTATCCTTGGAATCACCAAGAAGAACAAGGATATTGAATATATTGTATCCCTTGAGAATAAATATCAGATTATGATATGTGAGACACAATTTTAGATCCCTCAAGAGGTTCTATGTGTGGAAGAAGAGGTGAGTCCTTGTGTTGACTAATGGTAAGAAAGATGAATATTTTTAAAATGTCATAGATGAGTAATAAAAAGTTCCACATCAAATTTTTGAGGACAAAACAAGATTCTATTGGCCTCAATATTCCAAGGAACAAGAAATCTTTCCTCTTAAAACCATGCCTACAAAGAAGATGAAAGTTGATCATGAAATGAAGAGTGGGAAGCAGTATGAGTTATGTGTACAAGACCAAGAGGAATAATTTTACATTGGTGACCTATTTTATGATGGTCTACTTGAGAGAATAGCAATTGAAGTGCTAAGAAGAAGGTCTGATCTACCAAGTGTTCAATCTAGAGAGCAACATTCTTGGCAACTTGATTCATCTCACCAAGAAGGAGATACAAGAAACTTTCCTTATGATCCTTGTTAGGGAGGTATGCTTGATTTTTAGTTTTATATATTTTTTTGCTTCATATTTTTCCAAAGTTCTTTGGTCATATGTGTGTTTTATTAGTGTGTTTTCTTTGCTTTATGTGTGTCATTTATTTCGTGTGGTTGAGGTAGTCAAGTGGTCTTCTCTTGATCAAAGATTGTGGTCAATGGTTAAAGGTATCCTTGTTTTGTTTCAGACTTTAGATGATTTCTTAAGCCCAATGGACTAATAAGGCTTCTGGTCCAGTTAATATAGTAGGCATACTACCCCTATGAGTCACCAATTTCTTGACCAAATTTGACCCTATATGTCAAATTAGGGCACCTATAGTTAAAAAATTGAGTTTTAGGTTTTTTTGGGGTATAATATTATATCATAGGTTGTATTATATGTCTTTTTATATTATTCCATATCATATTATCCTTGGTGAATTAGTCTTTTAGTCCATTTATCATTTTGAGTGATTTTGGGGGTCATAAATGGGCATTAAATGAGTTGTACAACTTCTTAGGGAAATGTGAAGGTTAAAAAATGTGATTTCATGCCCCAAATTTCCTCATATGTCTTAGTCAACTAGTGGTAGCTGAAAGTGGCGGGTGATTCAAAAGAAAGAGCAGTTTTCTTAGGAAAAGAGAAGGGTTTGGCACTTTTATGGCCAATGAGGAAGTGTGACATGTGGGAGAAGGTCATGGAATGAATATTTTTCTTACTTAGATATATATCAATTATTTACATGAATTTAAATTCTAAAAAAGGCCTCAAACCATTCTACTCCTTTTTCACCCTTATAGGAACATAGATATAGTCTTTCTGTTTATACTTGGTATAGATAATGGAGAATTTCTAGGTTAAAAAATTTAGGAAGTGAAATTAAACTAATATATATTAATTTAAATTAAAAAAAAATTAATAATGCTGGCTTGTAGTTTATGAACCATCCTCAAGAAGTTCACTATGTTTTTTTACTTGCCAATATATGCACTCTATAGGTTTTACTTTAGTTTGGGCATTCCTATATAAACCAATTATTGATTTTATTTCCAAATTATGTTTACTCCATCTTAAAGTGATCCAAAAGGTTTTTTTATAAATTAAATATTTTTGGATAAGTAAATCATCTCATGTTGTAAGATGATACACCATTCTATGTTACAGGTTGTTTTTCGCCATTTTTAGGAATGTCATGCTTGATCATGGTTTCAAAGGGTTGCGATATGTATTTTTTCATTTTTTAAATTCTCTCATTTTTCCCTTTATCTTTTATCTTCATTATTCAAATCAATTCCCATTATTTGTAGTCATGAACACCATACATTCACCTCTTCACCCATTTTCATTTGCTATCATGATTGTATCACATATAATAGAGGTTTGTATAGAATTAATAGAGGATTAATTATAGTATAAAGTTTTTAATTAGGATCTTAGATCATTAAGAGATAGGAGAAACACAAAAAATAGCATAGAAAGCATGAGAGGGAAGTCAACATAGTCACTCACAGTTTTCTACCTTTAATGCAAATGTACAGTTGTCCTCATAAAAAATCTAATGTTTGAGAGGAAGATTTTGGAAGAGAAAGGTTTTGATAATGAAATGAGAAAATTTTGAAACATTTATTAAGGTTTATAGTTATTCACAAGCACATATGCTTTTCTCACTGCCTATCATCCTCATACTTTTTATCTATGCCTTGAGAATGGCCATCTATAGGTACCCTTTGGAAGATGTCATGTAAAAAATAAGGGATATTTGATAATATTTTCAATAATTTTAAATTCTAAGGGTAAAATTGGACACTTGGTAAGGGTTTTGAGTTCATCATAAACCTTTCCACCTCACATACTACCCAAGATTTCTCTATTGTCCCTTCACAAGAAAATTTGCACCTATAGGTGATATTGGCAGAACCTTGAAAGTACCTATACAGAGGAGATTGAAGACATTAAATCCTTATTTACATCCTAGTGTGTTAAACAAACCTTGGTATACTTGTTTTTAGGGTTAGATTATCAAATTATATTGGATACTTTATTCAAAATCATAAGATGACTAATTCAAGGATGAAATCCTTAAAAGCATAAAACAAAGGTCTAAGGTGTTTTATTGACATCTTGAAATAGAGATACTAAATGGTTTCAAGCATATATATGGATATACCTTGTATCCTATAGCATATCCAACATCCTTTAAAATTTTTAATGATATAATATTAGTGGAGGATGGTTTTTGGAAACCTTATAATTATTCATTTAAACATTGTTTTCCTATAGTATCATCTACAAGTTTAAACCCTTAAGTGACCATTGCTATACTATAGACCAAACCGAGCATAATATTATATTTTGATGGCCTAATGAAGTGAAATAGATAAAAAATTGATATTAATACAATTATTATGATGTGTATATGTAGTTTTTAAAGTCTCATTAATACCTACAGGTTTTCCATCAAGAAAATTCTCACCTACAATAGGGAAGTTAGATAGTAGTTTAGGAATGGTGTACAAGAGGGTTATCATGGTAAAAGGTATTAAATAGTGATAATTAACCAAATTTTTTTTAAATTTTTATCTATAGAGATAAATATATTGGATATGACCCCATCTTACACCTATAGGATCTCATTATTCTAAACATAGTTGACTCTTTCTGACTGTGTCATACAAAGAGCAGATTTGAAGTCTTAAGTAATGATATAGACTAAAAATTATGAAAAAAAGGATCCAAATAAGTATAAAATTTTAATATATGAATCTAGTGGGTTTATATACCTTTTTCTCAAGCTTAAAACATACAAACGTTCACTTACATGTGCCCTTTCAAGGGAGAACACAATCAAAAAGCACATACAGTTTAGAATAGGCAAGAGTGAAGATTTTATGGAGGATTAGAGTGACGAGAGAAATAATAAAACATATATCAATATAAATTAATATATATATATATATATATATATATATATATATATATATATATATATATATATTATTTTGAAAATATAAAACAAGCTAATATAGAGCTCTAATATTGCATCACACAATCCATTCCTTGAATCATGCACACAGTCTTTTGACTACCAGTCTAGTTTGGGTTTTGGAGAATTTAAAGTGAAAATTAACCTAATGGAGGTTTGAATTTTTACATAATATGTCTCCACCACTTGGATAATCCCCTAAAATATTCAATTTTTACTTAATAAATAGGGGAGTGTCCTCTATTTTGTCTTAGAAAAAAGGTACTCTCCTCAATGCAAACCCTACAAATTTAGAGAATAGGGACAAAAGGGTAGAATAAAAGTTGAATGGAAACTAATTGAATTTATATGGGTTTGAAATACATATATTTTAAAATTAAAGACAACTCATAGAGAGTATAATCCTTACATGGAGGTCTAAACCCTTAGGAGTTGCAATCAAGCCTACTTGGCATGGCTATGCATATAGTCCAAATGAAGATTCAATTCTAATTGTAACATGAGATGAGTATTAAAATGGATGTTTTCATGTTTTTAGGGTTATTTTATACATTATTAATCCATTTTTAAGTAGTTAATGCTATCAAATGTCATTTTGGGATTTAAGGTGTAGATAGGCTATTAGGCATGGTTAAGACTAGTGCCCAAATGAGAGGTCCACTTTAATTATAGCATGAGATAGGATTAATAAAAAATAAAATAAAATTTATATAATTTATATATATATGTCTTAAATATTTTTAAAGGTAGATAAGTTGTAGGGGAATCCATTTTTGGTCTGAAAAACAAATTCAAACTTGTGTAAACTGTGAAAACAAACACGATAGGAGAGATTTGGAAGCTCACATCTCTCTTGATGATTTTCATGGGGGAAAAATAAGTCTATATGAGTTATAATAGGTCCTAATAAACCTTTTTGTGTAATTTTTTCTTAATTTGAACATCCTAGTTTTATGAACAAAGCTTAAGAGGTCAAAATAGGCTAAAACCCTTGGTAGTGATCAGTTTGGAGAAATGAGATTGGAAAGATAATATAATGGAATATTTTTACCATTATTATGATTTAAAATTGTATGAGACTCTCTCTAGATACTCCCCATGATTTTTTACTATATGTAACTATACATATAAGGTATAAAAATAGTTTATTTTTAACTATTTTATGTGTTGTGCAAGTTATAAGAGGTTACAAGAGATGAAAATAACATGGAATGGAATATTAGGAAATAATATAACTCCCCATTTCAATTCAATTCCTTGTAACAAATCCTAAGTACCTCAACCATATGGTTTATCTTAGCTAGCCCAAACTGGTTGAGTGACCAATCTAGTGAGAAGGGTGGAAAACTCTAAATGAGCTGATTTTAAGGTGTGCCTAATGACTTTAAGGCCATTAAAGGTATTTAAAATGTCATATACTCAATTTTATGTATTTTCATGGGAATATAATGCCTTTTTGTGGTCCAAGTGTGAAGGGTGCTTGAAGAAAGAGTTTTTTAGATTGCAAATGGTGATGGATTTCTTTCAGGTGATTTCAAATGACTCGGACTAACACCAATGCATGGATAGGAATACATGAAATCCTTAAAATTAATTAAAATAATAATACCTATCCATAATAATTTTTTGGATGTTAAAATAGGTTCAAATCATGAAAGTAATTTTTTGAGCTAGAACAAGGAATTTTATGCCACTTTTCATAAGTTGCATGCCTTGTATGGCCACTTGTCTCTTTTGACATTACATGTTTAATCCTACATCATCTTATCATGCACAAGTAAATTATTCTCTCATATTTAAAAGTGTCTTTGTGACCCTTAGACTTCTCCTCTCTCTCTCAAGTTCTATAAGAATTAGCCATTTGGGCCATTGCAACTTATGCTCCACCTGAGTATGGAGAAGCCCTACTCATTTACATGCCATTTAATAAATAATACTAATTATGTTTAAATATTACATTTATTTTCATATTTTAATTACATTAATTTTTTATTTTACTTAAGTGATGAATCTTGTTTCCTTAGCATATTGTTTCATTCTCTCACCTATTTGCAGTTAGAAAGCTTCTTCTTGTAGGGCATGTGAAGTGTTCTAGGAAGTGTCAAGGTTGAGTGAGTTAGTATATTTACTAGTTACATTAAATTCATCTTGTATATTCCTCATATCCTAAACATTCATCCATAACCTCATAATTTAATATTGATGTGAGAAGAAGCAAATTGGATAAGTGTATGTTTGGTTAGTCTCTTGGTTTCATTTGTAACATGTAGATGATTGGTAGTCATCAATAAATTTAGTGTATAATTTCCCTTAGGATATTTTAATTTAATATTTATCTCTTCCTCTTTCCCCCTAATTTTTATTTTTATTAGTTATTTAAAGTGGTATATCAAGGGAGCTAGCCTATCTAGAGATTCACCTCACTCTTAGGCTACCCACAAGTCTAGATGTATTTCCATTGTGCCACTTGGATGATGAGAGCTGAGACATCTTCTCAAAGGGTGAAAATCCAAGTGAAAACAATAAACTTATAATATCACTCATAAATTTCAACCTAAAATCACTATAAATATAGGAAACTCACATTCTTGCACAATTTACCATATTTGACAAGTTATTGAAACCGATTCCAAACCTTAACACAGATTAGGCACATAACCAACTATCTTCATGATGACCATAGATATTTTTAGAATACAAAACTAATATTGGAACATGATTAGTTACCATTATCTCCATGATTTTTTTAGATACTATCGTGAATGTTACTTGGTTTGATCTAGTCATCATACAACTACCATGTAACCCATCTCTTGAAATCATAACTTATCAAATATCTAGGATTACTTACTTTACTAAGATATCTACACATATCTTCTTACAAGTTTTTTCAAGATATCATGATGCCTTGACCTCTACCTTTATCTGAACATGTCTTCAATTTACTTCTATAATTGACTATCACCTTAGGTTTTACCATTGATATGGCTTCTACATAATCCTTTTGAGCTGGTAAATAGAATTTTTAACATTCTTTCAAATATAGCTTACATGAAATAGTAACATAACTCACCTTGGTCTATGATTTGATCATGAATCATATTTTCATCCTTCTTCTTCTCATTCAACTCTTTTAATACCATCATTATTTCCTAGACCATCATTATGATCATGATAAACACTATCATCACCATACTTCAAGCTTGTGCTTCTTAAGATCATATTTAAAATGTTAGGACTCTATAAAAGGACCTAATCTGATAAAAATTATTGAAATTATTACCACTAATAAGGGGTAGGTGAATAAGTTTCTTAAAATAATCTTTTCTCTCCACTTAACACTCATTAAACTTTCAAACTAATATAATGATAAAGTAATACATAGAGAAGCAATCACATAAACATAAATCAAGATATCAACACATGAGAATGAGAGATATGTGAAAAATAATAATTGGGGATAAAAATAATAAAAAACAACTTGGACTATAGTATTATAAGTAGTTAATCAATATTTAGTGAGGCGCCAACACCACAAGGAACACCAACCCTTACTAGTCAAACACCAACTCAACTAGTCCTTTAGCGAGCACCAACATGAAAGGAGGCACCAAACCCCTAAGTGAATCAAAAAAATATCATCCACTTCAAGAACAATTTTGAGCCAAAAACTTTCAAGGCATATCTCACTCCTTGACAAAGCACCAACTTAGCCAAGACCAACTTGACCACCTCAAAACACCTTGTTACTCAACCAACAGATGGTGACATCTTCTTTATCTCTCTATTTGATATATCCAAAATAGGCTCAATATAATAAATTAAGAACACATATTTGATGTATATATTATAGTCTCTCAAAATAAAATTAACTTTTTCATCTCTTCTCAACCCTCTATCCTTCTCAAAATAGCCTCTTAGGCTTCCTCACTCAATATGCCTCTTACTAGGCTTATTAGGTCAATTGACCATGTCATGCACATGTAGTAATTATATTATATTTTCATAATAATCTCTCCCACATAATATTATAGCCTTATATACCTCCTTTTCCTTCACAATCTTCCCTCTTATTCATTCATATGAGTCTTCACTTCTATACACACAATTAACCCAATTAGGCCTTATATAAATACACATCTCTTGATCACATCCTCTCTTGGTCAGCCAAAGCACTAATCCATTATGTTAAAAAAAATTCCAAGGAAAATTTACACATAATAATAAATCAAAATCATATCACCATTAGGTCAGCTAAACTCACTTAGACCTCTTTCTTCTTTTAGGCCTACTTAGAGACCTACTTTTAATTAGGTCCATCGTTTCCATAGAACAACTTGAGCCACTATGGCCCAAATATACATCCCCAAAGTAATAAAACCTTTTTATAGCTTATATTTCAACCTAAAATAACCTCCTCTATTCTTAATAAATCACACATCCTTTGATCATACCTTGAAATCACTATTAGGCCTTAAAGACCTATTAGGCCTAATTAAGTCAAGAACATTGTCTAAAAAGTTGAAGTTCATACAACCTATATAAACACATTATAGGTAAAAAACACAAACTTATGTAAACTTAATGACCTTAGGTTAATCATCAAAATAATTATAATTCATCACTAAAGCTCCAAAGACTTAGAAACACCTCTACAAAAAGCTCACTTTGAACTGCCAAAGAGATCCAAATCCCAATCTCGATGAATTTTTTATTTATATCCTACAAGGATAAATAAAATACATATAATGAACATAAATAGTTATTAACTTACCTATATAACATATTCCATCAGCTATATCACTAGTTATAGTGTCAACTATTGGTTTTGTAGAGCAATTTGTTAATATTTTCTTTCGCAGTTCTTACACAACCAGAACAGTCATTTTAAATTCCATATTTCAACTTATTAAGATGACTCTAAACCTTATATATAACATTTATAGTAGTCATATATATCCTAAAAACATCAACATGTGCACTAGATACATTGAATCCTATCATATAGTCTTAAACTCTTCACTCCATCTTGCATACCTAAAACTATCATTTTGCCTTGTTAACTAACAATGATGATTATGCATTCCAAAATATATATATACATAATTAAGGAATACGGATGCATTAATATGATCTTTATATGTATTTATAATATCTCTAAACACAAATATATAGAGGTCTAATGGCAAACATGGGATATATAGACCAATCTCTAAATCTTATACCTTCACTATCTCATCTTCGCTAGATAGGTCATATTGTGAAAAAAATATTCAATGAACACCAAAACATATAACCAAAATATAAATTTGTTATATGTATTTATAAGAAACTCTATGTAATTGAATCCATTCTTAATCCATGATAACTCATCCCTAATCTCATTCTCACTTCTACCTAGTTTTTCTCACTGTCTTCACTATTAGACTTTTCAGCGATAGGCCAAATTCCATGGTCAGTTTATCATATTTTAACTATATAACCTATTCATAAGCCACCATTTACATAAATTATAAGTCACAAGATTCAACCTCTATCCATTGTTTAACTTTGACTCAGTCAACCCTACCTGTTATAAAACATTTTTAAGAAATAAGGGTTTTCATGTAGCTTCCACTCACTCTTTTGATAAAATGATGCCACATAGATGTAATTGGGAGATTAATATACCCATTATTAACATAAAACTTTTTCATCCAATCCATTTTTATCCATTTTTATCAATATCTTCCATATTGGGTCACTATGAGGGTTTATTAAGATTTTAAACTAGTTTCTATTCTTAATGTTTGTTCATAAAATGTTGCCCCTAAAACCAAATCATAATTCTTGGAATTTATTTTTGGGACATTTTTTAATATATCCCCAATATCTCAGCTTCCCATTCAATAATCATATGTGCCAACAAGCATTAAAATGTCCTTTTTAGGACTACAACTCCTCACTGTAGCCTCGAGTGACCTAAACATCACTTTTTATGCTTTTTCCTTCAATAAAAGACCTAAAAATTCATGAAAAATCTTGAAATTTTTTATCACACCTTTATAAAATCTCACATGAGCTCAAAATCTCTAAGCCTAATCATTATGCCTCATCATACCACCTAGGGTCTTAAGATAAGGTTTATGAGAAGACCACCAATGAAAAACTTACCCCTTTGGCTCACTCTTAGAATCATGTGACTAAATTTATATCTTTATCCCAAGATATAAAATTTTATTGGTAAAATTCAATTCCATAAACATCCATATCATGATCATTCCACTACAAGCCATATACATGCTCAAGAACTAGTCCATCAAACATACCTACTAGGCACCATACAACTTTGAAACCTTCCTATCACTATAGATACAATCTAAAACTCATTATAATTCCAAAAAACCTCATACCATGCTAAAAAAATACCATGAATTTTCTTACAATCCTCAGGTCACTTAATTCACCAAACTTTACTAATCATGCCTTCACCAAGACAAGACTAGGCTTCACAAAAAATAATATCCATAAAGACTTGGTTTCTTGTTAGCTTGGTCAACCATGATCTTATCAAAATAAGTAATTAAACATAATCAACACTCTCTTTTTGGTGATATCTCATAGTAATACAAGGCAATACTACACATAAGCTTATCACATCATAACATTGTGCCAATACCTTATGCAGAACTTTAGGACATACTAGACCATGCTCAAATAATCATGAACATTCACCATAAAACATCATAAGAAAATTTTTGGGACATAATTTAGATTCACAAATTTTTGACATTAATGGCAACATTAATGACTCAATCATAATAATAGGAACATATATTAATAGTCTCACACTAGGTTTCTCATATCTCTATTTTTTAAGAATATAAAAAATAACAAATGAATTATTTTTTACCTTATTTATATTTATTATTCAAAATTATTTACCTTTAAAATATCTACCACCAAATTTAATCTTTTTATCATATCTTGGTTTCTACTATCTCTCTTTTTGAATCATAAAATGTTCTAGAATCCTGACATTATATCGAATCTTTTCACATGTTTCATGCATATTTTGCAAAAAATCTTTTTTTTGATATTTTTTACTAATTTATACATGTTCACTTAATTTTAACTACATTGGATAGCTTCACATTTATTACATCTCATTATTTATCTACAAAACAAAGGTAAGTAAAGGTATGTGTTTTCCAATTTTGTCCTTTTATTTATCCTATTTGCTCATTACTTTAATTTATTTATCTTCAACATCATGTGCTACTATATTATTTTCCCAAATCACCATCGAATGTTACACCTACATGAGCTGTGATGATTTTCAATTGGGGTATATGTATACACATAATATTTTTAAAAATTTATCAATTATTGAGGCTTTCTATCTTGCAAAAACCCATCGAGTCTTAATCTCTTTAAGTTCATACCCTAAGGGGTGCATCAGGAAAAGGATGGTTAGACCATTAGTGGATCATGTGATTGTTGTCCCTATATTACCCCTTGTTATCTACATAAACATCTCCTAAAAACACTCCCCTAATCTTTGCCTCTTCTTTTTCACCCTCCTCTAGTCCTTTTATACCATCATTATCCCTTCCCTATTATAAACCCCTTTCCAATAGTTTATAATAAACTATCATCCCCATTGACCCTATACTCTAATTGATAAAAATCATTTAGGGTCTAGGTTGGCCCCTCACTAACCTAGACCAAGACCTAATTTGATTTTGTCAAGAATGATATAGGGTTAATTGGGCCAACCCTATCATATAAAATTTCAAAAAGTTTTAAGGTTAGATTCAACTATATAAAGACATTTATTTACATCATTTAGGAAGAGAATAAGAAGAATATTATAGTGTGCATCTGCTTGTCCACCATTGTACTTGAGGAACATATGTTAGATTTTTAATAATTTCCTTACAGATATGGATCTTGTAATGTGGATAAGTCTTTTGGATTCATAGATAGGTTGTGCAACATAGATATGAATTGTCCTTTTTATCCTTAAATACCATAATAACCTCTTCTAAACCACCTTGGCCAAGGGAGAGATTGAGGCTCGATGGGTTTGTCTTCAAAGGTAAGTATTCCTAAATTTGTTGTTCCTTTGTAAGAGTAGATAAATTAGCATTTGTAATTCTCTCACATGCATCATGATTCCATATACATTAACATGAGTATATATCTTCTGTGCATGTTTAATTTTTATGTTTATTGTGCCCACTTTGTGTGGCAAGATTTGGTGAGCACTAGTTTATAATTTAATTTATTTGTCATATACTTAGTGAATATGAAAACATAAGACCTATTGAATGTAGGATTTGGAACCCTCTGTAGTGATTTTTTTATGGTAAGAGATACCTTGGATAGTTTTAATGGATCTGTCTTGTTCATGACCCTAAATATCTAATTTATCAATAATTGGAAGTGTAATTAGGATTTATCTTCTTTGAGTTAGGACTCATTTATAAATCATTTGCATTCCCCTTTGCATATAGTTACCTCCTCTATAAATGTGTCTAAATATGATCATCTCAAAATCCTTAATTAGATCTAAGAGATATTTAATTAGAGGTTTTATAATCCAAACTAAGATTTACCTCACATTTATTACATTTGTAACAAGCTAAGAATCCCCCTCCATAATGATTTTTTTCCATCCACAACTATCATTAATTTTAATGCCCTTGAGTAATGCCTAACCATCCATAAAATTATTAGAATTATTTCTTGTATACATTATAATGACAAGAACATGATTTCCTTATGATTGTCAAAATCAACCACCACCCATCATTGGGCTAGGAATCTACTTTGTTGCCCCATCAAGATTATAAATAATTCTACCTTCCTATGGGGCTTGTAAGAGTTATGATTCATTTTTAATTTATTCTAACACAAAGGTTCCAAGCTCCTTCTCAGATGGGAGGCCAAACTAATTCTTTATTTCCATGAAGATTAAACCTTATTTTCATGCATCTTCAAAAAATAAATCTCCATAAGGTAGAGAAGATCTTAGTGCAAAGTTGATTTGCAATAAAGATAAGGTCTTTGAGAATTGCTCTATTGTGCTTCAAACACAAATTATACAATATGATTGGAAGATCATAAGTCCATTAGGTTTTTAAAAAAAAGGAAATTCAAATAATGAATTATAATAATCTCTTGTTTTACATTTTTCTTGACATTTATGTAAAATACTTGAGATATGGTTGTACTTTCATCTTTTCTAGCCAAAATTTCATAGTCATTCTGTATCTCCTTTTCTCCTTGTCTATACCATTGATGTCTCTCCCATTAAAAAATCATCATATATGAACTAGAGATGATAAATTTATTTTAGATTCAAACTTAAAGTCAGCTCATGAAGTAATCATAATCTTCTAACCACATTAATTTTTTTCCTAAAGCCTTTTACATAATGATGACAAGGTAACAAAAAATAGGCCCTCATTTTATGATTCCTATAGAAGATCAAATGTTTTTATTTGACACACCATAATCAATATTAAAAAGGTTATATATGGAATATAATTCTAAACCCAAATACTTCATTCAATAGGAAAAAACTTGCTCCAAAATATGGTCTTCAAAATTCCACTTCACCATGTCATAAGTCTTCATAATATCCATTTTTATCATTATTATTTCCCTCTTCCTTCATGAGCTATAGTAAATCCATCCATAATTTTCATTCCAAATACAAATCCATGTTGCTCATCTAATGATATCAGCTTATTTAAACATCTCTTAACTCTATACTCCATCACCTTGGTAAAATACATACAAACTATGTTACATAAAGAAAACATTTTGAAGGAGTCAAAATAATGTCACTCTTATTTCTTATAAATTAGAGATAAGTATTTAAAATTTCATTCTTTGAGTACATTCTTTGAAGGAATTAATCCACTCTAGCCACCACCTCTGATCCCATCAAATCCCTACATTTTTTTAATAAACCCACTAGAAATCCATCTATACTTTGTGACATTATTGACCCAAGGCTGGAAATTGATGCCTTAAACTCTTTGTTAGATATGGATTCATAAATAATTATTAAACTCATCATGAATAAAAAATGAGATTAATTGATCAAACTTATACATCAGACGTCTAGTACTACGACCATCATCAGATGATAAATTCTTAAAAAGGTGATAAAACTCTAACAAATATCCTCTAAAGTCTATAGGTATTGGCCCTTAGGGATGATTATCCTATGAATCCTATTTCTATTTCTCATGACAAGTTTCAATATGTGAAATTAATTTTTATTGTGGTCTCTATCATTTCATCTATTGTGCCATAGACTTTTGATTCCAAAAAAAAACTTCTTATTTTTAGATATTTTTATACTCAATAAAAATATTTTCCTTCAATTCAACTAGATCTTCAATTCAATTCCCTTTTTTCACATCCATTTATAACCATTAAAACACCATTTTCATACCCTATTTTTTTAAATAAATATTCCCATACTTATTTTCATTCTTTCACCTTGGTCTGATTTTAACTTCCTTCAATTTTTTTACAAATGAATCATTAGAATCATTTCACATGCATAGTCCACCATTTCTTTACTAACTATAGAAATCCTAGTTCGATGAACCACATCATTTATAATTTTTAAATAAATACCTATGGGGTTCTTATATACATCTAGTATAAGGGAAATTGGTAAGTGAACAGATCCCAAAATGGAATAGTATAAAATATAAATTTTATTTTATTAACTACAATCTTATAATTTACCAAAAATCTATCTAGTCTATTCATGATTAATTGGTCCTCTAATTTTCCATTATTTCATGTAAAGCTAGGTCTAAAGGTATAAAAACTAGTTAGTTTGATAGTGAAAATAATAATGAAATCATTTTGGAAAAATACCTTGAATATGGGTAGCACTAAAAACTACCTATGAGAAAGGTGAGGCTCAAACACCTATAATGGCTAACACGTGACAAATTCTAGAGTCAATAATATGAGGTAAAAAATACTTAGAATAGTAAGCTTAAAACACTTAAAATATGGGATGTAGAGATTTATAAAAAGACTCATATATATTCTAAAACTAATACAATTACTAATTATAGATATTAATTCACTACAACTACAACTAGTTCAATCACACACTATAAAAACATCAAAAAATTCTTCTATGTTGTTGTGAGCTTCTTCATATTATAACTTTTGCTCTATTATGTATGCTACTATAAATACTCTATCTTCTACCCTATTATGTTGAATATAATATATTCTAAGTTTTATCATATAAACATTATTCTTGTTTTTTTAAACCTTCTATTATGTTTCTCATGTTTCTTTCTCGACTATTGTTCTATCTTCTTCTCTTCTCTATTTTTTTACACACTGTTACTACATTATTTTTCTACCTACTTACATTATACATTATTTTCTCTTTCTATTTGTGTATATTTTGACATCAAACTTCTAAACCTATCATAACATTTTTGTTTAATTATAAACAATTCCAAATAATTCAAATCCAAATTTGCCATGCAGTAGACTCAATTTGATGAATTCAAATCACTATTGTAGATATATATAGCTGAAAAGATAGGTGGAAGAAGGTGAAAATATAATATTTTAACAATCACCCTTATTATTAGACTTGATTCTAGGATAAGTGCATGAAGTTGGGGGATAAAAAGGACCTACTCATGGACATGATTTTCTTTAAATTTTATAAAACTAAACTTATGTAGATAATTTGATATAGCTACACTCAAAATTTTAAGATGCTATAAGAACTTAAAATGTATAATATCAAGTCTATTTTCCAAAATAATATTCTTTTAAATGATTAAGTATAACTATCTCATACATATAAAATTTTAATAAGAACTCTTAATTGTTTCAAGAAAATAGAGTGGATAGACGACTATCTAGCCTACCATTTTTTTTAGCAATATTTAATATTGTTTGAAAACCTTTGGTGAATATTTAGATAATATATTCTATTTTTTACTTGTATTTTTTATATTTTATCAATAAAAAATGTTATTACTAATTTCGTAAGTAAATATATTAAAAAAATTATAAAAAAATAGATAGTTGGTTGTGTGCCCCCCCTAACTACACACACACACACACAGATAATTTATTTATGACCATATAATTTTTTTTCACTTGGATGAACCAAAAAATAAATTAACATGTATAGGCATGTATATTTATGGAATATGGTGGCCTAAGAAAGTTATAGTTATAAATCAACATAGTTTGTAACCTTAAAATATTCCAAAAATTCTGAAAATTATATATTTGAAAAGAGGAGAGTGTGCTCTTCATCATGGTAATATTTTTTAAAATTTTATTATTTAAATTCCTATTGCATTTGGTGATGGAATTTTATATTTTTTGTTTTCTATCAAAGATCTTAGACTTGGATATAGATTGACAAGTCCAAGCCTTTGACTCAGAAATCCTTGCCATTTCTGATCCAAAAGACTTGGTTTTTGAATTTAAACCTATAATGAATACACGTTATAATAATACATACATGTTATGATAACACACACATGTTATACCATAATGTGTATGCATTATAATAATGTATACACATTATAATAACACATACACATTATAATATCATGTAATAATTACACCATAATGTGTATGCATTGTTATCACTATAAACAAAAAATTAATTTTAAATAGACTATTTTTATCCAATTCAAGAAATTTATCCTCGCAAATATTCTTTGTGTTCTTATGAAATACTTTGAAGTTAATAACAAGAGATATCAAGTAATTTTTTTGGACCCCACCTTTTAAAAGATATCAATTATCTAATGGGTGGTGGATCATATTCAAGAAAGATAAATAAGTTGAACAAAAAAACACTTGACAAAATACAAAAGCTGAGGGAAAAGACAAGGTACGAATGCAATCACGTCATTTAAAACCAGCTATAGAAACTATCTATGATGACCCAAATCTCATAGATAATGATGAAATTGATAATAATAAATTGAATAATGATGACATTTAAAATAATCAATTCAATAATGATGGAATTTATAATACAAAATTGAATCATGATGAAATTGACAACAAAGAATTAGATAATGTTGGGACCTCCCATTCAAAGTATAGTATTTTTATTTTTTTGATGATGACTATATGTATGATGCTTTACCACACAATAATGAAGAAATTTTCATGGAAATAAATAATGATGAAATTCACATTGAATAAAATTTCATGGAAGCATATAACAAGGGAAAAAATAATGAATAAAATGTCACCCCATCACTAATCAACAAAAGTAATGAAAATTTTGAAACACACTCTCAACAAGTACCACCAATAAAAACACCTCCAAGAATTATACGTAGAAAAGGTAAGAACTTAATTAAAGTCTATAAAAATATTTTGAAACAAATGCCTAACAAAATCTCTAACTACCATTCAAGAAGACTGTCTGAAGAAATTTGGGATAATTTCTTTCATAATTTGACTCATGATACTAAAAGATGTCAATTGTTCATTTTATTGATGAAATTAATTAAGATGAGACCTACCATGTACTCATTAGGGCTAAGAACATCTAATATGGATGATGAAAACATATAAATTTTAACAACTTACATGACCCATATCATAATGTAGGCCCTAAATCATACAAAAAAGACTGTAATTATACCCAATGTATAATCATAAATTGTGCAATAAGTAGTCAAATAGGGAAAAAGTGATTGATATAAAAAATAATACAAACACTTGATATAAACATAAAAACATTAATGAAATCAATTTTAAGATACAAAAAACTTAATGAAACCAGTACCAATGAGCTTTGGGCATTCTCTAGTTGAATTCTAAAAAAGGACAAGGCTATAGCCAATGCTTTGAAAGAGTTATATAATTTAGGAAGGATAATACTAGAGTTTCACCCAATGCAAGTGATGTAGTTAAAATAATAGTTGGTCCTCTTAACCATGAATTGCATCTAACTTTTTTCTTTGGATATGAATCAAACACAATTTTAATACAAGTTTTTATAAAAAATCTAAAAATCTATATTAGTATAAGATATTTTGAGATGTCCAAACATTTTTATATAAAAAAATAACACATACTTTAGTTTTTGTTATAGGCAACATGTTGAGTTTGTAATGCAATATGATGTTTTATGCCATATTTATTGTAATTTGCATAGTAAAAATATTTTACAAGAGTGTGGCTTAGAAGTTATATCAAAATTAGTCAGGGAATTTATTCTAACCTTTTTTTTTTGAAAGATTGGTTGGATAGTTCTTTTATAATGAATCATGTTTGAATGGAAATAATAACATTTGTGGTTGATTGCCAAAAGTAAAAAATTATATCCATGAAGATGAAACAAGTGAAACTGGATAGGAATTATTTAGTTTGAGTAAATACAAATTTATGACTCATCATTTAAAAAATGGAAAAGAATATAAAATGTGTGAACTTGTTAAAAAATAGATGCCCATTTCATAATTTGTTGTCAAATTCAGAGAGAAAATTGTTTACAAATATGCAAGGCACACAAATAGGGCTAAATGGTTGGATAAACATTTGAAGATAAGAAAGGACACATAACACTTACTTCAACTATTTTAGTAGTTGACTTTCCTTAAAATTACACATTCAAACTAGAAATGGAAGTTTAGTCACAATATTACAACTCATCACAAGTTACCATATTTGTGCATATAACATTCATGCATGAACCTAATAGTATTGGTCAAGATCAAAAAATATTAAGAAAATACCATTTTTATATCAGCAATGACTTATCACATTATACATATTACATGCATGATTGTTTTGAGAATTTCTATGGACAATTGACTTAGAGGAACATTCATTTCAATCAATATTATATTGAGTTAGATAATTTCACATCACAATTCAAGAATACATAAATGTTTTATTGGTTGAGTACGATGCACATTACCGTTAGTGTATAACTTATTTTGAGTTTCACCAAGGCTATCCATGGAAAATGGGAGTATGATGATGTTGAAGAATGTGTAAAAAGATTCATTTCAAGTAAGGAGTTAAAATTTAAGAGGATCCTCATTTGATTGATGTAAAAAGCATGGATGAATGATGTAATGAGAACATGTGTCATAGTGCTCAAGAAAAAATTAATATTTGTAGACATTTTTAGTTAATAGAGGAAGAAAACTTGGCAAAGTATGAGGATTATATAATTATAATAGATTCAAGTGAGCTCCACTCATTTTGTAGCTCAAGTGCAGGCTCTTGCACTATTCATACAAAACACATGGCATGTTTATGTTTTATACATATGAGATCTATTTAGAATGAGTGTGAGTCATAATAGTGGGTGGATAAATGGAATTCTAGACCTCTAATTCTAATCAACACATATCATGTTCCATAAGCATTACAATTTATATATATGGCATCATCATATTACCTTGATCATGTATCTATTCTAGTGCAATGAGGTGGAATATTATTCATTATGTACTATTTAATCCCATTATTTATCTTCATTTATTGTCATTAAAAAATATTGTTTGTGATGTAGGGCATGTTTTTAAGTTATTACAAGTGAGGATAATGAAGAGGGGACAAATTACTACTTATGTCAATGTGTAGAGGAAAATAAAAAATTACTTCCACAATCATAGATGGAGAAAATATTGAGTAACCTATTAGGTCTGTGGTACTCACAATAACTTGGCTTCGATGATATCCAGTAAAAAATTTAGATATATGTTTGTTTAAAGACTTTGAAAAACATAAGAAGATACTTCTCTATTCAAATTTAGTTATTTTAATGAATAATCAATTGAAAAAATATCATGGGAGGCCATTAAATAAGAATCTATAGAAAGCTCATGAGTCAGACCATGAAGTTATTCTTTATATTATCAATATTAGAGTAGATCCCAGTGGTTTTATAGATTGATATGTGTAGATATATTGACTTTTAAATTTTATATATAATAAATTTTACCAAATGTTATTGCTTTTATAGGTAGTACATATAAATTTCATTTTTAATTACTTATCAACAATTTTTTGTAGGTTAACAGTTCCATATAAGATTCCAAATTCATGCAATTGGCACTGTTAATAAATGATTTCATATTCTTGAAGCTAAGAAAATATTTCTAAAAGTACTTATCATTTGTCTTTGAAATGAGGTTGTCTTGAATGAAGGTAGCCATAAAAGGATCATCATGGTTGTGTGAAGTGTTTGATGTGGTCAAATGCCTTCATGAGTTGACCTATATTTAGGGATGGTGGTCTCCTCAATTCCATTTTGATCTCAACTCACCATGTTTTTACCTTTAATTCTTTACTTCTTCTTTAACCAACTTATTTTCATCTCCCTTAAGGTAGTTATATTATTATAGGGTAGTTTGAAAGACCTTCAATGCTTCTTTGACTCCATAAAATGACTATTTTCTTGGACTTGAGGCGTAGGGATAACATGACTAAAATTATTGAAATCTTATTTACTTAGATATCATGTTCTAACTATCTCCCCATTCAACAATTATTCCTTCTTACCTGCATATAACTGACTGTCAACTCTAAAGTTGCCACTCTCTCATTGAATTCACTAGCATCTTCATGATATTACATGATTTTCAATGTAGGATCCCCACTTACATCCATTCCTACACATTGATATTTGAAATAAATTTTATAAATATTTTTAAGTCTTATTACATCCCAAAATATGATTAAGAACATCAAATTAGAGACAAGAGACCTCTTTCCTTGAAGAGGCAAACTATCTCCTCTTGATTCTTAACTACAAAAATCCACCTCATTAGTGTATCCAAGGTGGATACTATATAAATAAATATTATCATGATAAAAATGATGTTTTCCATCTGAAAAATAGAGATAATTCATATCTTGAATCATGACAACCTCTCACCTTGGATCATTATCACTTTGTTTACAAGAAGGTTCACTAGGCCACTAGCTTGTTTAGAGGTGGATGAAGAGTAAGGTTGGATATATAAGATTATAATCATATTGAAACCTATAAAGAAAATGATATATTATTTGACATCTTCCATGTCCATTATAATATCTAATACCTTTACAAAGTGATTACTTGGTACTCAACCTAGCTCATTTAGGCATAGAAATAAGGAAATGTTTACAAATAATCATGTATAAATTCATTCTAATTCACTTTAATTTTTGGAAACAATTTACAGATATCAAATACATAATAAATCACCTAAAATAAAATTTTAGATCATTTGGAGTATTAGAACTTGACTTAACACTTTTAATTTGATTGTCCTTCATTTTTACATGTGCAAGCCTATGTTTTTGCCTTTATATTTAGTCAGGTATAGTAAGAACATTAAACAAATTTTAAAAGTTATAAAATGTAATCCATAATTTCAATCCAAATTTCAATTCATTTGGAACTATAAAACCCAATTTATGGCCCTTTTTGTGTAAACTAGGATTTACATGGCAATAAGCAAAATAGTTTAGAAATTTTGTAATATATTGAGTTATTGGGGTCTCAAGAGCTCATTATTTTTTATATTTCTATTAAAAACCAATATAAAATACACAATACTTTAATTTATAGTTTTTATTAATAAAAATAACCATAATCATATAATCTCAGGCCTAGAGACCCTTTATGTGACTGTGTGCATGCATTTGGGCTATGGAATTGACTTTGGAGGCCTAAATGTCAAGGAAAGGTTATTTAGATACATATTAGGAATGTTTTATGAATTTCATATGACCTTAAAAAGTGTATGAGTCACCTTGGAATGATCCTAAATACTCAATATCTCCAACCATGCACAAACCTATTGACAACTTTCACTTTTTTCACCTTATGTATAGGCATGTGACTAATCATTTCACATTTATTCATGGTGATTGATATTTTAGAGGATAATTAGGGACAATATTATATATATTTATTCTTACAAATACATGAACATGATTGTATCAATCATAAACACCCAAACTTTTCTCTTTTCAACTGATTGTAGACCTCTTCATGCGAGCTCGTATGGATGACAAACCATCTTGTATGCCATCCATATAGGTGTTTAAAATTTGATAGGTATTAATTCTTGGTATTAATTTCAGTATAGGATCTTAATTTTTTTTTAATCATCTTTAAGTTCTTCCAAGATTGGTTTTCTCTTGTAAGAGTACTATGTAATCTACACTAGAATGGGTGGTGGGTTTGTCAACCGGTTATGACAAGAGGCCAAGAACATGGTACTAGATGTTATCCACCCATATGGACATGCTATAAGTTCTTGTTTATAGTTAATAATAAATATAAATATAATTATTAAACAATAGCTCAAACTTTGACAAAATTTGTTGGAAGTGTTTATGCCCTCCTGAATAGTAGTGAAAATGTATTTTTGTGTGGACTTAGATGCTAAGCTCATGGAAACACATGTAATTGGCCTATCTATATGTGGTACAAGTGATATATTTTCACTTTGGTATCCCATATTTAAAAATTCATGTTGGATCTCGAGAAGTTATCTATTCATTGCCAAAAAGTTACATTTTAAGACCCATTACTACAACTTATACCTCAAATTTCTCTCAAAGGTTCATCCAAAGTGCTCTAGGGTGAAAGAATAGTTTAAAGAAATAAATATGAGGGATATTATGGTTCATAATAAATACTTATATTTTATTTTATATGTATGTCTAAAGTTAGGCTAAAATTCTACATTTTTCTTGTATTAGGAAGGACATTCTTGAGGCCATAATGGGTGGTGGGTTTATCGATCAAGTATGATGAGAGGCCACTAATATTTTCATAAGCATTATCCACCAATCCAAATATGTTGGGAGTTCTAGTTTACAATAAATAAGCACCATAAATGGAGTTCTCAAAAAATAACTTGAACTTTGACAACATTTATTGTCAATGTTTTTTCCCTCTTAAATAGTAATGAAAATGTATTTCTAGGTGGAGTTGGACATCAAGGTGATGGAAACACATGTAATTCACCTATATATATGTGATAAAAGTGATATATTTTCACTTGGGGTTTCCAAAGGTAAAAATGCATCTTAGAGCTTGGAAATTTATCTCTTCACTACCAAAAACTTACATTTTAGGACCTATTACTATAACTCATGCCATAAATTGATCTCAAATATTCAGCCAAAGTGATCCAAATTGAAATAAAAGTTTTCATACATGAAAATAATGGATGTTATAGTTCATAAAGAAGAATTATAATGTTTTTTTATGCACGTTTGAAGTTAGGCTAAAATTATGTATTTCTCTTATATTAGGAAGGGCATTCTTGAGGCCAAAATGGGCGATGGGTTTACCAAATATGCATGACATAAGGTTAATAACATGGTAATAAATATTATCCACCCATATTTATGTGTTTGTATTTCCATTTTATATTGAATAATTTGTTGGAAATATTGTCATTGATGTCAAAGGTTTAGCATTATTGGTGATAAAGGCCCCATTGCATTTAATATTGTTTATCTTGGCTAATGTGAGTTAATATTTATTTAATATTAACGAATATATTTTTGGTTGCATATGAGACAAAAGAAGGATGGGACACATTTTACCATGAAGAGTCATCTTGGGGAATACCAAGAGTCACCAAGTGAAGAAAAAAGAGTAAAGGTGCAATTTCTCATGAAGGGACACTTTGAGGAATACGAAGAGTCACCAAAGATAAGGACAAAAGTGGGAAGGACGTTTTTGGTCATGAAGGGTCACCACATAACTTTTCAAATGCTTGGATATGAAGGGTCATACAAGATTGGCACCATTTTCCATGAGGATTGAAGGGTCACAAAGGGGGAAGGCCAAAGGTCATTTGAAAAGCTATAAATAAAGGCTTTAGTAGCCATTTGTAATATGGAAGTGAGAGGTTGATTTGATATTGTGATATCTAGCTTAGAAGAGCAATTGTGAGAGATGAATACAATTTGTATTTGTTATATCTAGCTTAGAAGAGCAAAGGTGAGAGAGAGGAAGGAGATGTTGTATTGATCTATCATTTGTTGAGATAACAACATTGAGAGATAGGTTTGTGGAATAAACAAAGGGGTTGGTGCTCCTATGGGTTAGTGTTCATGAAATGTTGCTAGGTTGGTGCTTGGAAAAGGGGTTGGTTCTCCTATGGGTTGGTGTTCACAAGTAGTTGTTGGGTTGGTGCTCAGAAAAGGGGTTGGTGCTCTTATGGGTTGGTGCTCATGAATAGGTGCTAGGTTGGTGCTCGGCAAACAGGTTTTAAGCTCCTGTGGGTTGGTGCTCATGAATTGTAGCTAAGGTTTGTAGTTGGCAAAGGGGTATGGTGCTCCTATGGGTTTGTTCTCACAAATATATTTGAGATTGATTATCTATGGTTTTTCCCACATTGGGTTTCCACGTTATATCTGGTGTCTCTCTCTATCTTGTGTGATGTTTATTATTTGAGTTTTATTGCATATCTTAAATGTTTGACTAAGTGGAATTTGATAAAGGGAAATAATTATAAGATATATAATATACTGATTCACCCCCCCCCCCTCTTAGTATATTCCAAGCTTAACAATTTGTATTAGAGCAGGTTCCTTTTTGAAAAGTTTTAGAGCTTGAAGGTTGATCTGGAAAGCACGATGGCTGGGTCACAAGGAGGATTTTCTAAAAATAAGGCACCTTTGTTTGATTTGACAAATTATGCTTTTCGGATCATTAGAATGAAGGTTTATTTGATGGCCCTTGGATTCGACATATGGAAATCAGTGGTGGAGGAATATGAAGAGCCACAAACATCTACAATTACTCTAGCAGAAAAGAAGGCAAGTGAATGTAATGTTAAAGATTTAAATGCTATTTTATTTGGTTTATGTGAATCTAAACATTTTAAAGCTATGCAATCTAAATATGCTCATGAAACTTGGGTAAAACTTGAGAATATTTACAAAGGTGATGGAAAGGTTCAACAAGCTAAGTTGCAGACTTTTAGAAGGTAGTTTGAAAGTTTGAAGATGGAAGAAGAAGAAGATATAGAAAGTTATCTTTTTCAGGTTGATCAAGTGATAAATCAGATTCAAGGTCTTGGAGAAACATTGGATGAGTCAACGGTGGTGCAAAAGGTTTTGATATCTCTACTAATGAGATATGATGCAAATGTTTCAGCAATTGAGGAGATGAAAAATTTAGCCAAGCTAAAGATGGATGAGCTTCATGGTATTCTCACGGCATATGAGATGCATATAGAACAAGATAAACCCTTAAAGAGAGAAGTGGCTTACAAGACATCAAAGAAGGAGAAAGCTAAGATTCTAAAATCAAGTGATAGTTCCAGTAATGATGAAGATGACAACGAAGCACTTTTCATTCGTAGGCCAAAAAGAGGAATAGGTAAATATCAAGGAAAATTACCATTTAAATGTTTTAATTTTGGAAAGATTGGACATTTTTTAGCTAGATGCCCAGATAAGGTTAAAGATGAACAAGAATCAAAGCCTACATACAAGAAGAATTTCAAAGGCAAATCCAAGAAGGGATTCGAGAAGAAGAGCTTGTATTCTAAGGATCCTAGCTTAGTTGAAGATAGTGCAGTCAATGATTTAGAAGAAGAAGAGATTCTATTCATGGCCATACATGATAATCAAGAAGAAGAAGAGGAAGAAGCTGAAGTAGATATGGAAGGAGAACTCAATTTTGCCCTAAAAGAGTTAGAAGCTATTCAGAAGAAAAATCAAAGGTTAAAGCGCCAGATCAATAAAAATGAACAAGAGTCAAAGGAAATGCTTGAAGATCTACAAGCACACTTTGAAGAAGCCAAGAAGAATGAAGAAAATCTCACAGCACAGTTGGAAATAGCAAGAAGATATTGTGAAAGGTATGTTATCAAAATTGCCTCTTTAAAAGAAGATATTAAGAAAGCAGTCAGTGATAAAGTAGTGAGTGATTAAAAATTTGAGGATATTACTAACATGCTAAATAAGATATTAGAAAGTCAAATAGCATATTCAGATAAGACAGGGATCAGATTTGAAAATAAAAAGAGCTATGTTGAAGCTCTTACACAAGAAGAAACAAACAAGGGAGAAGAGAAAAATATAGAGGACATTCCAAATAGAGAAGGCTGGAGAGAATAAAGATACAAAAGGCAATCAGGTCAAAAATATACAAACAGGTCTCATTTTTATGGATATTGTTTTTATTGTAATGGATATGGTCACAAGAAATTAGAATGTAGAAAAAGAGCTGACAATTTCAAAAATAAGGAGAAGGAAATTCAAGTAGAATCAAGCAGAAGCCACAACTCTTTTTCTCCTCTATCAAGCTTTGATGAAGAGACCATAGTATGATACAAGTGCAACAACTTCAAACACATAGCTTGGTATTGCAAAAGCATGTTCAAGTTATTCAAGAAGGATAAGAGGTTCAAATATCCATTCATCAAGAAGGATTAGAGTTTCAAAGCTCCATTCATTAGGGAGAAGGTTCAGACATGTTCATGACAGAAGAAACAACATGAAGATTCTATGATGGTTCAGACAGCCCTACATGTAAGAGGTAAAGATCAGACATGGTTAATTGATAGTGGATGTTCAAGACATATGATAGGTGATAAAATTAAGTTCATTACTCTAAAGAAGATAAATGGTGGTACAGTGAGATTGGAAGATAAAACCACTGCCAGAATAGCTAGAAAAGGTACTTTGAGTTTGGATTATGGTAGAACTAAGACTAAGAATGTTTTATATGTAAAAGGTCTTAAGCATAATCTATTAAGTGTTAGTCAAATATGTGATCAAGTATACACATTAAGGTTTCACGCTAAAGGTTGTGAGATTAAAAGAAAAGATTCAAATGAGTTGATTGCAGATGCTCAAAGGATAAGGAACAATGTATATGTTTTGTCAGATATCTTCTTAAAGGCACGATTAAAGGATATATTCAAAGATTAGTGAGAGGAGTTGGGAGTAATTTCTATTACTTCCTACCATTGATGATTAGCATCAAGTGAAATGGAGCTAAGTGTTAGCTCCAGGTAGGCCCTTTGCCATCGATGTTAAAGGGGGAGAATAATAGGTACAGGTGTAGAAAATAGGTACAGGTTACTACAGTAAGGGAGAGTTACTGTATGTTTTTAGATGATGGTATGTGCAGGTGACAGGATGTGGCCACTTCAAGATTGAGGTTGCCATCAATGACAAAGGGGGAGATTGATGGAAATATTTTCATTGATATCAAAGGTTTAGCATTATTGGTGATAAAGGCCCCATTGCATTTAATATTATTTATCTTGGCTAAATTGAGTTAATTTTTATTTAATATTAATAAATATATTTTTGGTTGCATATGAGACAAAAGAAGGCCCCATGGAGAAGTTGAAGAGCCATGCAATAAAGACAAAAGAAGGATGGGATGCATTTTCCCATGAAGAGTCATCTTGGGGAATACCGAGAGTCACCAAGTGAAGACAAAAGAGTAAAGGCACAATTTCTCAAGAAGGGACACTTTGAGGAATACGAAGAGTCACCAAAGATAAGGACAAAAGTGGGAAGGACATTTTTGATCATGAAGGGTCACCACATGACTTTTCAAATGCTTGGATATGGTCATACAAGATTGGTGCCATTTTTCATGAGGATTGAAGGGTCACAAAGGGGGAAGGCCAAAGGTCATTTGGAAAGCTATAAATAAAGGCTTGAGTAGCCATTTGTAATATGGAAGTGAGAGGTTGATTTGATATTGTGATATCTAGCTTAGAAGAGCAATTGTGAGAGATGAATATGATTTGTATTTGTTATATCTAGCTTAGAAGAGCAAAGGTGAGAGAGAGGAAGGAGATGTATTGATCTATCATTTGTTGAGATAGAAACATTGAGAGATAGGTGTGGGGTATACATAAAGGGGTTGGTGCTCCTGTGGGTTGGTGCTCATGAATTGTTGTTGGGTTGGTGCTCAGCAAAGGGGTTGGTGCTCCTATGGGTTGCTGCTCATGAGTAGTTGCTGGGTTGGTGCTCGGCAAAGGGGTTGGTGCTCCTGTGGGTTGGTGCTCACGAATAGGTGCTAGGTTGGTGTTTGGCAAAGGGGTTTGAAGCTCATGTGGGTTGGTGCTCACAGATTGTAGTTGAGGTTTGTACTTGGTAAAGGCATATGGTGCTCATGTGGGTTTTTTCTCATGAATATATTTGAGATTGATTCTCCATGGTTTTTCCCACATTGGGTTTCCACTTTATATCTAGTGTCTTTCTCTATCTTGTGTGATGTTTATTGTTTGAGTTTTATTGCATATCTTGAATGTTTGATTAAGTGGAATCTGATATAGGGAAATATTTAGAAGATATATAATATACTGATTCTCCCCCCTCTCAATATATTCCATGCTTAATAATTGGTATCAGAGCAGGTTCCTTTTTGAAAAGTTTTATAGCTTGAAGGTAGATTGGGAAAGCATGATGGCTGGGTCACAAGAAGGATTTTCTAAAAATAACACACCTTTGTTTGATGGGACAAATTATGCTTTTTAGAGCATGAGATGAAGGTTTATTTGATGACCCTTGGATTCAACATATGGAAATCAGTGGTGGAGTTATATGAAGAACCACAGACATCTACAATTACTCCAACAGAAAAGAAGGCAAGTGAATGTAATGCTAAAGCTTTAAATGCTATTTTATGTGGTTTATGTGAATCTGATTTTTTTAAAGTTATGTAATGTAAATCTGCTCATGAAACTTGGGTAAAACTTGAGAATATTTAGAAAGGTGATGGAAAGGTTCAACAAGCTAAGTTGTAGACTTTTAGAAGGTAGTTTGAAAGTTTGAAGATGGAAGAAGAAGAAGATATAGCAAGTTATCTTTTGTGGGTTGATCAAGTCATAAATTAGATTCAAGTTCTTGGAAAAACATTAGATGAGTCAACGGTGGTGCAAAAGGTTTTGAGATCTCTACCAATGAGATATGATGCAAAGGTTTTAGAAATTGAGGAGATGAAGAATTTAGCCAAGCTAAAGATGGATGAGCTTCATGGTATTCTCAAGGCATATGAGATGTGGACAGAACAAGATAAAACCTCAAAGAGAGAAGCGACTTTCAAGACATCAAAAAAAGAGAAAGCTAAGATTCTAGAATCAAGTGATAGTTCTAGTGATGATGAAGATGACAATGAAGCACTTTTCATTTGCAGGCCGAAAAAAAGAATAGGTAAATATCAAGGAAAATTACCTTTTAAATGTTTTAATTGTGGAAAGATTGGACATTTTTTAGCTAGATGCCCAGATAAGGTTAAAGATGAAGAAGAAGACAATCCTACATACAAGAAAAATTTCAAAGACAAATCCAAGAAGGGTTTCGAGAAGAAGAGCCTGTATTCTAAGGATCCTAGCTCAGTTGAAGATAGTGGAGTCAGCAATTCATAAGAAGAAGAGATTCTATTCATGGCCATACATGATAATCAAGAAGAAGAAGAGGAGGAAGCTAAAGTAGATATGGAAGGAGAACTCAATTGTTCCCTAGAAGAGTTAAAAGCTGTTCAGAAGAAGAATCGAAGGTTAAAGTGCTAGATCGAGAAAAATGAACAAGAGTTAAAGGAAATGATTGAGGATCTACAAGCACACCTTGAAGAAGCCAAGAATAATGAAGAAGATCTCACAGCATAGTTGGAAATAGTAATAAAATATTGTGAAAGGTATGTTATTGAAATTGCCTCTTTAAAAGAAGATATTAAGAAAGCAGTCAGTGATAAAGTAGTGAGTGATTCAAAATTTGAGGATAGTACTAACATGTTGAATAAGATATTGGAAAGTCAAAAAGCATATTTAGATAAGATAGGGATCGAATTTGAAAAGAAAAAGAGCTATGCTGAAGCTCTTACACAAGAGGAAACAAATAAGGGAGAAGAGAAAAATACAGAGGACATTCCAAATAGAGAAGGCTGGAGAGAACAAAGCTACAAAAGGCAATCAGGTCAGAGATATACAGACATGTCTCATTTTCATCGCTATTGTTTTTATTGTAATGGATATGGTAACAAAAAATTAGAATGCAAAAAAAGAGCTAATAATTTTAGAAATAAGGAGAAGGAAAGTCAAGTAGAGTCAAGCAGAAGACACAACTCTTTTGCTCCTCTATCAAGCTTTGATGAAGAGACCATAGTATGCTACAAGTGTAACAACTTCAGACACATAGCTTGGTATTATAGAAGCATGTTTGAGTTAGTCAAGAAGGATCAGAGGTTCAAAGCTCCATTCATCAAGAAGAAAGATCAGAGTTTCAAAGCTCCATTCATTAGGGAGAAGGTTCAGACATGTTCATGGCAGAAGAAACAACATGAAGATTCTATGATGGTTTAGACAGCCCTACATGTAAGAGGTAAAGATCAACCATGGTTAATTGATAGCGGATGTTCAAGACATATGACAGGTGATAAAAGTAAGTTCATTACTCTAAAGATGATAAATGGTGGTATAGTGAGATTCAGAGATAAAACCACTGCCAGGATAGCTGGAAAAGGTACTTTGAGTTTGGATTATGGTAGAACTAAGACTAAGAATGTTTTGTATGTAAAAGGTCTTAAGCATAATCTGTTAAGTGTTAGTCAAATATGTGATCAAAGATACACATTAAGGTTTCATGCTAAAGGTTGTGAGATTAGAAGAAAAGATTCAAATGAGTTGATTGCAGATGCTCAAAGGACAGGGAACAATGTATATGTTTTGTCAGATATCTTCTCAAAGGCACTATCAAAGGATACATTCAAAGATCGGTGAGAGGAGTTGGGAGTAATTTCTATTACTTCCTACCATTGATGTCCAACATCAAGTGAGGGGGAGCTAAGTGTTAGCTCCATGTAGGCCCTTTCCCATTGATGTCAAAGGGAGAGAATAATAGGTACAGGTATAGGTGCAAAAAAAGGTACAGGGAATAGGTACAGGGTTCTACAATAAGGGGGAGTTACTATATGTTTTTAGATGATGGTATGTGCAGGTGACAAGATGTGGCAGTTTCAAGATTGAGGTTTGCCATCAATTACAAAGGGGAGATTGTTGGAAATATTGTCATTGATGTCAAAGGTTTAGCATTATTGGTGATAAAGGCCCATTGCATTTAATATTGTTTATCTTGGCTAATGTGAGTTAATATTTATTTAATATTAATGAATATATTTTTGGTTACATAGGAGACAAAAGAAGGGCCCATGGAGAATTCAAAGAGCCATGGGATAAAGACAAAAGTAGGATGGGATGCATTTTCCCATGAAGAGTCATCTTGGGGAATACCAAGAGTCACCAAGTGAAGACAAAAGAGTAAAGGCACAATTTCTCCTGAAGGGACTCTTTGAGGAATACAAAGAGTCACCGAAGATAAGGACAAAAGTGGGAAGGACGTTTTTGGTCATGAAGGGTCACCACATGACTTTTCAAATGCTTGGATATGAAGGGTCATCTAAGATTGGTGCAATTTTCTATGAGGATTGAAGGGTCACAAAGGGGGAAGGCCAAAGGTCATTTGGAAAGCTATAAATAAAGGCTTGAGTATCCATTTGTAATATGGAAGTGAGAGGTCAATTTGATATTGTGATATCTAGCTTAAAAGATCAATTGTGAGAGATTAATATGATTTGTATTTGTTATATCTAGCTTAGAAGAGCAACGGTGAGAGAGAGGAAGGAGATATTGTATTGATCTATCATTTGTTGAGATAGCAACATTGAGAGATAGGCGTGTGGTATACACAAAGGGATTGGTGCTCCTGTGGGTTGGTGCTCATGAATTTTTGTTGGGTTGGTGCTCCTATGGGTTGGTGCTCATGAATAGTTGTTGGGTTGGTGCTCAACAAAGGGGTTGTTGCTCCTGTGGGTTGGTGCTCATGAATAGGTGCTGGGTTGGTGCTCGGGAAAGGGGTTTGAAGCTCCTATGGGTTGGTGCTCATAAATTGTAGCTGAGGTTTATAGTTGGAAAAGGGGTATGGTGCTCCTATGGGTTTGTTCTCATGAATATATTTCTCTGTGGTTTTTCCCACATTGGATTTCCACGTTTTATCTGGTGTCTCTCTCTATCTTGTGTGATGTTTATTGTTTGAGTTTTATTGCATATCTTGAATGTTTGATTAAGTGGAATTTGATAAAGTGAAAGATTTATAAGATATATAATATACTGATTCATCCCTCCCCTCTCAGTATATTCCATGCTTAACATAATTACCAAAAATAGATTTATCAAATATGATCTCAAACTTTGACAACATTTATTGTCAGTGTTTTTGCCCTCATCAACAGTAGTGAAAATGTATTACTAAGTGGAATTAGATGTAATGGTCATGTTAAAAAATTTAATTACCATATTTAGACATTATAAAATTTATATATTTTCACTTGTGGGTACTTAAGGTAAAAATACATATTAGAACGCAAGAAGTTGCATCTTCATTGCCAAAAAATTACATTTTAGGACCCATTACTACAACTTACACCACAAATTGATCTCAAAGGTTTAGATAAAGAGTTCTATGCTGAAATAATATTTTTTATATATTTAAAGGATATATTTTATCTTTCATCAAAATGACTTATATTTTTTTTTTGTACATGTCTAAAGTTAGGCTAATATTTTGTATTTGTGTTGTATTAGAAATGGCATTCTTAAGGCTAGAATAGGTGGTGGGTTTGTCGAATGAGCATGGAAAGAGACAAATAACATGGTCATATGCATTATCCACCCATAAAAATGTGTTTTTAGTTATAATTTTCAACTATTAAACACTGGAAATGGATTTATCGAACAACTCAAACTTTGACAACATTTGTTATTAGTATTTCTACCCTCCTAAACATAAATGAAAATGTATTTCTAGGTGAATTGGGTGTCAATGTCATGTAAAAATGTTAATTCACCTATATATACATGATATAAATGATATATTTTCAATGGGGTTCTTGGAGGTAAAAATTGCTATTGGAGCTCGAGAAGTTGCCTCTTCACTACCAAAAAAGTTACATTTTAGGACCCGTTACTAAAACTTATGGCATGAATTACACTAAATGTTATGCCAAAGTGATCCAGGGTGAAATAAAAGTGTTTAGACATGTAAAGGAGGGATCTTATGGTTTTTCAAAATGACTTATAATTTCTATTCTATTCATGTCTATAGTTAAGCTAAAATTATACATTTTTCTTGTATTGGAAAGGGCATTTTTGATGTTGGAATTGGTGATGGGTTTATCAATTGGGTTTCATAGGAGTCCAAAAGCATGGTCATATAAATTATACACCCATCTATGCATGCTGAAAGTGATAGTTTTTATTCAATAAGAACTAAAAATAGAGTTCTTGAACAACATATTAAACTTTGATAACATTTTTTGTCAGCATTTCCAACCTCCTGAACATTAGTGTTTTTGCCCTCTTGAATAGTAGTGAACAATCCCATTGGTCCTAAGATATAAATATATGTAGAAATATAAGAGAGGATAATAATTGTTTGTATATTTCATATATAGAGTATTGTTAGTGATCTGAATGTTTAAGCAATCAGAGAATTCAAATCCATTTTTTGCAAACAAATTGTTAAGGGTATGGGCCTAGTTTCATGAATTAGTGATGAATTTTAAGATCAATTAATTCCCTTATTATTCTCAATACATGAAACACATTATTCTAGTTGTAATTATTAATTAGTTTCTTAAATGATCTTGGCTTAGATTATAATTAAAGGACTCTAAACTATCAATTGAGGTTTATATTACTTTATAAGGACCATAAAAATTTTCTACAAGTTTTTTGAGATTCTAGCTTTAAAAGGGATTGATTGTAAGGTTAGATCTAGATAAAAATCAGTTCAACAAAAATAAAATCCAATTCTAATTATTTTTAATTTGCATGTTGACTCATGTGATTTGAGGTCAAATTGAGGTTATCTTTGAGAGTGTAAATGAAAAATGATATGGGTATAGAGTGAAAAATAAACTACATGTACCTTATAACTATCAAGAAGGTATTTCTGAAGAGGGTGGTGTCTAAATTTAAATGACATCAAGTTCATATTAGTGGAGTGTGGTATGTATAGTTATACCTGCATTCATAAAGTGGTGAAAATTTAAACCATTGAGTTGGTTGATTAAAGGAAAAATAATATAGATGTTACATCATGATTTCCTTGCTAGGGAAATTTTCTAAATCATCTACGGATATCTATAGTTGATAAAATTAGATTTGTCTATTTTTAATTAAGATTGGATATATATTGCTATGGGGAATAATAATATTGCTTAGGTTACATGATCACGTTGTTATGAGATAAGTTATAAGTATATATTTACTTTATGATCACATTGTTTTGTCATTTCCAATTTTTTTATAATTAATGCATATCATAAATGTTATGGTATAACTACCTTATTTGTTGTGAGGTTGATGTAGTATAACTCATCCCTCAAAGTGTGATGTAGGGAGAGCATCATCAGAGAGGGTGACGCAGATCAAGATGTTGGAAGATGTTATAAAAATTGACTAGTACCCTACACACACCATAATAACTAGCACATGTTAATTTCATAATGAATGTTTAACATAGTGTGTTTAATGTTGGACACATATAAAATTTCTTGTTCATGATTAGTTTAACTCAATGGTTAATAGGAACTCATTCTGTGTGATTGCATGCTAGTTGTATTCATAACTATGGGTGTTTTGTAATTAAAAATAAATTTGAATTTATTGATTAAAAAATTTATCATTAAAACAACATGACATTAAGGATGTTAATGTAAATATCAAATATATTCTAATAAGGGAATATAACAAGAAAATCAAGAAAAAAAGAGAGAGAATATTTAAATTAAAATAAAAAATAAAAAATTAAATAGAAAGAAAAAACAAAAGGAATAAAGCAAAAATATTTATATGAAAACAAAAATAAAAATAAAAAGAAATATTTTAATGCCAGATATGCCTTATTTTGAGAGTTAGCATGGAATATGAAAGAGGGAAACATATAGAAAAAAGAAAGAGAATATAGTGGATCGACCATGGCATCTAAGCATTATAGAGAGATGAAGAATCATGGAATGGAGAATTCATCACAATCAAATAAATAGAATTCAACATCTAAGAGGTAGGAAATGTATTTAATTTTTAGGAATAAACTTAATGAATTAGGTTAATTTAAATTTGGGCTCTATATGTAATTTTGGAAAACATAGGAAAACCCTGTTGTTGGCATCGCCCAACTTGTCCTTGGTCTATTTGGTGTTGTACTATAAAAGATTAAATAAATCATTGAAAGCAAATTGTTTTACTTACTATTTTTAGCCAAATAAATAAATCATTGTAGAGCTTCTTCACATATCCTTATACTTATGTAGTGTCATAGAGTCAACACTCAACTAGGGTGGTGAGAAGATAAGATGTTGAAGGCTTAGAGATATGTTAACAGTAAGTATATGTCACTAAAATTACTTAGTATGTTGCATGTTGTTATGATAGATTTTATAAATCATTGGTTTTGTTAAAATTGATTTTAAGTCATTATATTTGATGAAACCTATAGTATATTGAATAGTATTTTCCACCAATCTTGTACTATTAAGTATAATATACATGACCAGTTTTATACTCACTATATTGTAAAATATATTTTTATTTATACAACCATTAGATTAAGTTGATGCCACATTAAAATTTATACTCAAAACATATATATTATTTTTAAGGCATCATTGTATGATGGAAATTAAGTTCCAACTAGTGATAAATCATTGTACTTAATTTTAAAAATAGTAAATATGTATCTAAAATACCTTACCACAACTAATTATTATGGCATCACCATATGTAGAAGGTTGCTAGATACTATTAAGAGCATTGCTATATAGAAGAGTTGTCATGTTTGTATAGTGTGTAATTAAATGATTCATGAAAATAAAATATTATGGTTATTTAATTAATATGTATGCAAATTGTGTTTAGGCAATGCTATAGAGTGACTTGGTGCCAAAAATACAAATACTTAATAACTGATGTGATGTATAATATATAGGTTATATAGAATCAAAAATTTATCAACTATAAAGATATTTAATTTAAATAGTAGTGTATCATTTTAGATGGCGAATGGCTTAACTTTGGGTTAAAATAACTAAAAATTGATTGAAAATTTAGCCCTCCACACTATAATATGATGTTGAGTATAACATTTAGAAATAGTAGTAATGTAAATAAACCCTAATTATATTTAGTACTGTGTAGAAGTTGTAGAGGGCACAACCTATTTTTAAAGCATTTCATTGTGTAGTGATATCTATGTATTAATAAAATCAATTGTATGCTAATATATTATATTAAATAAAACAAATCATTGACCTTGGTAATTGGTAGAAGGATATTTTTGTACAATAGTGATATGCAACATGTATATATAGGTGTATGCAATATTGATATTAAAATACATAGATTAGTAATAATGTTAAACTACACCCATGCAGTATAGATAGAGATATAGTACAACTAGATTGCTTAATATATATAGGGATTTTATTTGATTCCTAAAACTTGTAAAAATATTAATACTATCTGGTTAGTATATTTTCACATTGGCTTAATGTAACACTAGAGCACATATATTGGTTAATAGAGATAAATCCATGCCTAAGATAGTAATTCTAACCTTATTTACAATATATGTGAATTAGATTTTAAGAGCGACTAAATATTTAGTTTATTGGGGGTAAAGGTTGTTCTTTGAATGCCTATGTGTGAAGTTATGTAAGAACCAATGCTTCATTGTATTTTCCCCCTCATTCTGCAATCAATGTTAGATGGGACTGAGTACTTTGAGTGGAAAAAAATGGTAAATGTATGAAGGAAACTATGTTTCCTCCTTAATGTAAAATTAAACATTAGGTGGAACTATATTTTGCCTTAGATTTTATGTAGTACATTTTGACCTCAAGTTGCACTATGAACACAAGTTATGTTTATTATCCTTAGTATACTTGAATATTTAATTACATATATCATGTAAGCCTTGATGGCTAATTAAGTGATGACCAAGTAGTTGATAATGAATCATAAAAATACTTTTGATATTATTTAACTATTTCCTCATACATTGTTGAGATGTGTTTATACATAAGGAAATCACTCCCACATGATGCTATAGGAGTTATTGGGAGAGTTTAACATTTAAGAATTGGTCATAGGAATTGAGAGATTTTAAATTGTACCGACTAAGTTATAGGATCTTAACCTAGCATTTAATGATAGATGCATATTTATAATTTGGGATGGGTCTTCATTATTTGAGGATAGGTATGTGTTTTGAGATGTTCAGTTAGAGTTATAAATACTTTAGGGAGATCTTATTTTAAGGTATGAGTGAACAGTGGGATAGTGTTTTCATATCATCTATGTACTTACATATGGTGTATGTACAATTACTCATATATATGTACTATACCTATAATTAAATGTATGGTTGGAATAAGCCTTACAACATTCATGGGATAGATACTACAACCATATTAAAATTTTCTTTTGTAAAACAAAATGAGATGTTTAAATAAATTCTATAACAAGTTTATGATCTTTCTATTTATCTACAAATGATTGATTGACTACTAGTTACATGTGCATTTAATATTGAATACTTGTGTACGGTACGTATTATGAAGATGTTAATATGTTTTTATGTTTGGTCATATTTAGCATGTAATGGTGTATCGTGATACATGTTTATATGCTATATTTCTTTAAATTATTTTATGAAATTTAATTTAGGGTATACCCAAATGGTGTAATTCCATTTATTCGCTTGTTATTATTTGCATGGACTGTTGATTCTTGAAATCATATGTTTGGATTGTGTTATTATGTAGTTGAGAACCTATGGTAGTATGGGATATCATAAAGTAATATAGTATAAAAGTATGTTGCACCTAGATGGTACATACTATAATTAATATACCTAAACTCATATCTATATTTGATTGATTTATTGGATACATGCTAGTTATTGCTATGGATAGCATGTTTTGTAACAAATGGTAAGACTTTATGTATACATGAATGAAACCTTTGAGAGTTTAATGAATGTTGTGTTGGTATGTTATTTTTTTCCATGGGAACTATGGCTTGCTCCATTATATATAGTTACTTTTATAATCACTTATGTTTCGATGATTTTAAGACTACTTAATATGACTAGTTTTGGAAAAACTAGTAGTTATGTCTTAGAATACTAGATTATGATAATATGGGTTATCATAGGTGTAGTATGTTTGGTAATAAATTATGGTGGTTGAAATCTAAATCTATCTATATTTTAACTAGGTGGTATAGATTTTATTCATTATTTATAGTGTGGGATAGAAATTAATGTAAGATTCATTCATGCATTTAATGAAATAAATGTATACTTTGGTTACTCTTATGTATAGCATATTATATGATGTATTTGATAAGTAGAATATAAATTAAATGAATCTTATGTTTGAATTTTATTTGACTAGCTTACACTATTGATATAGAGTAAGGAGTGAGATGGACTTCATTGACATACTAGTTTCACAATGATAGATGAAGGCAGTTCGATCAAGTGGTGTGTATGAATTTGATTGATCTAGATCATTGTTATTTATTATTTGTAAAATTTTGGGACAAATTATGTTTAGTGAGTAATTATCATTTCATCTGTATTATTCACATTTTTGTGTGATATCTTGCAATAAAATGGAGTTCTATGATACAATGGATGTTTAATTTAGAATCATACAACACACAGGTACTTGCTTGTCTCTATAGATTTATGTGACATCATTATCTACTCATCCATGAAGGGAGGACCATTTTATAATGGGATTAGTGTAGGGTATTTTATGTCCATGGTTGGTGTGTTAAATCTCTTGGATGATTCTCTCTCTCCCCATAATAGTATTACTTATTGAGAGACACTTGAGATTGCCACATATACTTGAATTTTGAGAACTATGATCTAGGGAAGTCATGTATCTTATTTGTACATTATGGTATATTGTACTTATTATTGAAAATTATCATGAAGTATTGTAATTATTAGTTATTTAATGTTAGAAATGGTGAATATATATTTGTATCAGTTGTGGTTGATTTGTTATGTTTACTTTCTATGTTCACATTATGATGTGTACTCTCATGTTATTAGAGATCAATATTATGTGATGTATTATGCTTGTTTATATTTTCGACTTATGTATTTTTATGTTTCTCCTTAGATTATTTTGGTGTAATCTATATTTGGTAGATGTGTTTAATTTAAAAAATCACATATTTCTATGTCTAATCCAGTGGGATTATTACATGTGGTATTAGTGTTATGGCTCAAACTCTAGGATCTAATGAGTCCATTAGGATTTTCATGACTTTTTGTTGACCAGTGTGAACCTAGTGACATGAAGAATTGAATTGGTATTTTGGATTTGTGGTGCCTTAGTGTGGAACCATGTTACACCATGATTAGTTTTTGTGACATTCATAAAATGTATGCACGGAGATTTATTACCCTCTTAGAATTGATTTTGGGTTGGCTTGTAAAACATCCCAATGGTGATGGTTGTATATAAGGCTTGTGTAGGTGAGTATATAACATAGTTCATGAGTTATGAACAAAAGGTTTCTACCATGGTTTGATCACTTAGATCAAACACCTCAAGTGTGATTACATCCTTCTTGGTAATCAGGTCACCTTCACTATTTGTGTTTTGTGTTGTGATTGTCTAATAAGTACATGATGCTTGTCACTTAATATGAATTTGATATTTAATTTTTGTGCCTCATTTTCATTAATCTTAGGAGTGGAAAATTTTATAAGACCAATTTAGTTTTGGTACCACCTAGTGCAATGGTAATTCACTTACAATAGAGTGTTGTTGTCTTGGTTGAGAATTCCTATGTGTTGGTATCTTGTTTTGGTTGGCACCCTTACGTTATGTGGATTAGGAAGGAGTGTCATATCCCTTAGTTATCTTAGAGATGAGTTTGTATTATCTCATTATCCTTTGACATTATTACGATGTCACTGAGAGGAATCTTATTTGCATGTTGTTGATTTTAGTGCTCTCTTAAATGAGAACCTGTTTTGAATGTTGCATGACCATACTCTTTTGAAGTTGGTGGGAGAATGTTTTATAATCTTGTTGAGAGAGAATTTGTTAGATTGGATGTATGGATACATATTTATGGTTAATATTTTATTTGTTTCAGTTGAGGAAATAGATTGAGATACCATACTTATAGATTTGGTGAGTAGGTAGTATTTTGGCAACATTGAGTTGTAGTTTTATTTTTTACCTTGTGAGGGTATGTAGGAGTTTTAGAGATAATAGTTATTTAATTTTCACTTATGACTCTTTAGAGTCACTGTTTGATCTATCTTGTGATTTCAAGACCAAGTGGGGTGGCAAACCTTGAATGTATATTAAACTCTAGATTAATAATTATATGTTGATTATAATTAATATGATATTATATACCCTTGATTAGATTGATATTAATCTCTTTTTTCTTAAAGAATGATTATTTTAAAGAGATATTTATATACCTTTCACTGAAAGTGAGTAGAGTATAGGAGGTACTGAACACCTTATCAATCTTTGGGTTGAGATCAACTTTTAATTTGTTTCATTATAGTCGTGTAAGCAAGGAAAAACTGCTTTATTTATTCCATTATAAGGTTGAAGGGATAGTGTGATCCTTGGCCATTTTATATATGATAATTTTAACATTATTTCCTTATAACTATGAACATAATGCTATAAGTTAAAATGGAAAAGATGACAATAGTTATGAGTGGCTAATGGTAATTTAATAAAATTATGAATTGGTTGTATGATTTATTTTGTATGTATGTGATACATCTAAAATTATTCATCTCATATTATTGATTTTTATGATATGTTAGCATAGAATTGTGCTTCATTAAAAATTATGCACATGTGGATATCATTAGGTATTATAGACCTGAGCGAAGAGTGGTGAATTAAGAATGTGGATTCTAAGTTATAAGATGATATCCTACTTAGCTTCACATTAACTCAGTTATTGTTGAGTTAGATCTAATAGACAGACTTGTTGAATCTAAAGTTTGATAGAAAGACTTGTCAAATTTAGTCATTTGGCCATATGCATGTATATAAGGAAAAATCTATTCCTTAATTTTGTATACATTAGAAGTGTAGTATTTATAGTTCCTATTCATCATCATAC